>JAUCNO010000663.1:8266292-8283560 GCA_032353835.1 Enteromius viviparus
ATAGAGCTTCTATAATTTATAGCTTCTATAATATATATATATATATATTCATTTGTTTTTATTTTATTTTTGTGCTATAAAAAAATAATATGAGTTATATTTCCCATTTATCGCTTTAGAAGTTAACCATGACTGCTGTTTCTGAAAGGGATCCATAAATATATACATATATAGGATATATAATAATATAATTTGGAAATGACATTTGGATACTGCAAGAAAAAACAAAAGACTGATCTACTGACCAGCCACCAGCACCAGTAATTAACGACTAAAAATAAAAAAAAAATACACAATAGACTATGAATCATTACCTCCCTCTACTCTGGAAACAATAATAGATTAGCATGAATTTTATATCACACTATATATCATAGTATTATTGCCTCATGACAGATGTAATTGAAAAACACTCATTAGGGCCGTGGGGGGTGTTTTATTCAAAGCCAAAGCCTCAAGCACAGCAACATTCACGTCATACATCACTACAAGGGAAAATACACGACACCAAAGGATAAATGCCGGTGAACTTTACAACAACTTCCTTCCTTGTTCTAGTAGCGCAACGCTAACACATCTGAGGGACATTCACATGATGCTCTAGTCTTTAATTTCCATAAAGTGATAGAAACATTCAGAAAAATGTGGTCACTTCTTACTGAAAGACGACTCATGCATTGTCTAACCAATAGCCTTTGCATTTCCTGAGTGGCTAAGTGCTAACTAGATCTCTCTGCCCTCTGGAACACTGACAGACAGTTTAAGAAAACCATCATTATCTAGGTCCTCTTTCTGCTCATCTCTGCTATGTTCTGCAGAACTGTGTTGGTAATATTTTACCTTTTGGCTGCCTATGTTTGTGTCTCTGGCCTGCCTGATGTACATTTATCCGATTATCCTCTTACTTAAGACGCAATATGTCTTTCTGTTCCGGTGTTGAAATGGGAGGCCACCAATGTGCTGATGCTTTTTAAGTAACTGGGGCATAATAATTATTTTGAGAAATTGGGCTGTTCAGGACTTAAGGTGTCATGGTGTTTTATCCATGACCTGTCCTCCATCATGGTGAAAGCACTATCTCTGGAAGTGGCTGGCCATTTCATTAAGTAGGCAATATTTCACTGGCAAAAAAAGTTATTTTATACACTGCGTATCTGTCACGTTGTCCATTAACCGTCTCTGGGACTGATTTTTTTTTGTGTGTGCCGCATCCCGGAGCACCGAGCCTGAGTGATGCTGACAACCTCTGAATCGACCGCTGTGATCTTACCTAACAAGCATTCTCTGTGTCAAATTAAAGACAGCGCTCACCATGAGAAAAAAAAAGAAAGGAATCCTGAACGTGGCTTCTGATCACAGCAAACAAGGTGTTATTTGATCCGGTTTCAAAGGTATCTGCTTAAGCTAACACTGATCAAATGTACCTTATGTTTTGCTCCCAAATGTTTGAATACTGATTTTACTTCCTTTGGATTTTATTTATTTATTTTTCTCAGATCAACTACATTTTAAAAAGAAAATGTTGTACCTGTGATATCAATAACATGTTAAAATAATATGCGTCACAGGCTTATTCGTAATGAGTATTGTAATTTATAAAATGAATTTGTCAAATAAACTTTTATATTTATACAGTTACAAATAAATAAAAAAAGCCAGATGTCCTTTTCTGCCGGCTACAAGTTTTGAGGAGAAGTTTGAAGAAAAACCTCTTTTCATCTGTATTAGCAAATGGTTTATATAACATTAAATCTGTGGCTCTCAACCAGGGGGCCTCAGCAAACTTCCAAAGGGGGCTACAAGTAAACTTAATATTTTATTATAAATATTAATTAATTATTAATATAGCAAAATGATCTCAATTAAAGCATGCAATCAAGATTTAAACTTAAATATACCCCCTTTAATTCAAGAATGTTTTGAGAACTATTAGAATTATTGTCGTAAATTAAAATGTACTTATAGTTTCTGTCAATAATATAAAATTTGATCCAAATCTGGGGTTCAAAATAACCCCACTGACTTTTATTCTATTGACAAAAAAATACTGAAACACTTTTCGTCAAATTATCTTTTGCGTTCCACAAAAGAAAATCGTACAGGTTTGGAATGACATAAGGATGAGTAAATAATGGCTGATTTTATAACACATCAGCTGTGCCTGGATGTAGCTGATGATGTAAAGCAGTTACAGTCCTTGACATCGTAAGGCTTCTGTAGCTTTTAAACAGCGAGCAGCAGAAGGAAAGACAAAGAGAGGTGACGCTTATGACAAATAGACAGTCATATCTCAGTCTTTCACAGTCCGGTCAAAATGGCCAATCCATCATACACTGGCCCTTTCCCATCAGCGAGCAATAAAAGTGAGCGGGAAGCACGGCATGTCTGGTGGCATGCTGCAGACCTATCAGAGACACGACCGTCAAACTGGAGCGGAGAGTGACGGCGCATGGACCAGGCTGATTATGCCGGCGTTTCTATGGCTCGCGGTCCGCGCCATATGATTTGGGGGACAACGATCAGTGTATGAATGTTTTGGGAGGCAGTACCAGCTTGTCAGAACATTAGACGTGCTAATGGAAAAGCTCCCCTCCACACACATGCGAGAGCAGCATTACTGCAGCATGTCACACTTGGCTGGACACTAAACTAATGGTGCAGCAACAAAGAGACAGAGAGAGAAGAAGCAGGAAAATAGTTTTTTGGTGAGAACGGACAGGAAAAAAAACTGATGGAGACAGAGAAGAAGAGGCTAACAGCGAAGAAGCATGGCAAAGATAGAAACGGCATACAAATTAGGATAGCGAAAGAATGTCAAGGGGAGATGAGCATGACGAGAGATCGAGCGAGAGAGACTCATTATTAGTTGTGAGTGACGTGGCGGGGCCATGATGAGCATTATGCCCTGTTGGCAGGGACGCCCAGTCAGAATGCAGCAGGCCTGCCACCTCTTCCCCCAATCTGGGAGAAAACAAGCCATCCCCCTGGGGGAAAAGACACACGGGCCTTCACAGCGTGGCAGCTCATGACACCATCGCGTGGCACAGGAAACCAGACGAGCCGGGCACAGCTAGGCATTATCATTCCCCGCTCTCGTCCCAACATGTAAATATGTATTTTGTTATCGCAATATGTGCCAAAGAGGACGCTAGGTGTCCAAATCCAGACACATGTAAATAGCGAAAGTTTGTCCAACTTGTTCCAGGTGAACGCGACCAAGAAGATGTCAGCCGAGCGCTGTCAAATCAGCAGCTGGAGAAAACCGCCTTTGAAACGAAAAGCGCGTAGAGGGATTCCTCCAGAGCACCACAGGGCGGGCTGGATCATCAAAAAACCTGTTGTGATGACTGCGGCGTGCCTTCCTAGACATAGAAATCAAATAAATACGTGCATGTACTAAAAGGAACAATCGGTTAGTCAGTTATTTGGTAAGTCGTTACCACAAAAATGAGCTTGACAGTGGTCATCATGGTGACAACTAACCCTTTTTATAATCTGTAGCCATATTTTCCCCCTGGCTTGGCCATATAGGAAGCTGTGTCCATTACTGATGTTGCCTCCCCTACTGCAGAGATCATTCCAGGTGTAAAAGTCTCATACTGTCACTACTTCAAAAATTCATCAAAGCTAACAAAAGAGGGCATTCTGTCCACACCGGACCCCCACATCTAAACACACAGAAGTGTCAGAGTCAGCCCACCGCTACTGCTTTCCCCTCCACCTCAGGTCGATTCTTCTCATCCTACCCCTTCTCCTGCACGAGCAAACAGAATATGAGTGTTAAAAAAGAGGCGCTCTCACCGGCACTCTCTCTGACAATTGCTTTATTGCGTCTTATCGAGGAATATGAAACTGTGTTGCATGACATCTCGCGGTAAGCCAAATAGATATGCCAATTCATTTTTTTCCCGCAGCCAGCGATTTGACAAGCTAGACTGCCCCTCTTGAAAGGCATCAGTCAAGCGCGGCGCTGTCGTCCTGGCTTTTCTCTCCCTCCGTCGCCCTCCCTTCTCCCGCCGGCTCTCTTTTTCCCCGGCAATCTGTAAGCCTCGCCTCCAAAATTGAAAGGCCCAGTCGCTGACAAAAAGAATGAAAAGAAAGAAGAAGGTAGGGGGGGGAGGAAGCACAGCCCCCCCAAAAAAAGGAAAGAGGAAGGAGGGGGGAGAAACGATTTAAGTATTGCAAATATAAAATGATAAGAAGGATATGTGGAGGCTGCTGGAGATAACATTGTGGATATCATAAGGGGAATGGGAAGGAGAAAAAGAGAGAGAGAGCGAGGAAAGGTGCTAAAGAGATTGGTGCCATAAGCTCCAGGTTGAGGAGATGACACCAGAACTAATACGAGTGTTTAAATATTTGATGCTTTGGGATAAAGGAGGATCGCCTTTGAACGGTATTGAGTGTCTGGGGGAGAATCTATTAGTGAAAATCTGCTGTGATTTGACAGCAGCACTGCGGCCTGGTATGTTATTCCTCAGTAGTTCCAGCAATCTCCTGCTCCTCTCTTGACTTTAATGTTTCTCTGCCTTGCTTCAGTAAGTGCTGATTATCACGTTCTCGGGTGGAGCGGGATTGTGAGACGAGGAATAAGAGAGAGAGAGAGAGAGAGACGGCAGCAATGAGAAGGACATTATCAAATAGGGATGTACTACAAAAAGGTCATTTCCTCGGGACAACTGCTTTTTGAAAATTTAAAGACAATGTGTAATTTGAACAGTTTTAGACCAAAGCTAACAGTGCAATCTATAGAAACCAACTGAGGACTTAATTTCCCAGAACTCATAGCCTTACAGGGAATATTTCAGCACTCTTTTGAAACCTGGTATTATATTGCAAACGTAAGTTAAAGTCATTTCTGGAACCAAAACTGAACTTCAATAATGTGTTTTCAAACAAGTCTCTTACTGACATCAGTCACCCAAACAAAAATGTTTTCCCCCCATCTATTCACCTGTGATAAAAGCATCTGTTACATAAATAACTGTTAATGTTAAAATACTTTACAGGTTAATTTGCAGAGACAAATACAAGCAAGCTATTCAAGCTGTACTAATGAACAGTGTACAAAAGACCTAAAGCAGTAACATGTTAACATAATTTGCCCTCAAACTAACCCACAAGGAGTATATGAGCAACAAGTACTATGTAGTTTCCCTGTAAATAAAGTTCTCTGTAACCTCTGACAGCAAACGGAACATTGCATTTCCCTTTTCACCAGGACCTGATTGAGACCAGGCCCTGGTCCGACACCAGATTGATGTACTGTAAGCTTATAGCCAACCTTTACCCTGACAAAATGAGAGCAGTGTTCTAAAGATTGCAGGTGTTACTTCACGCCAAACAGCCGTGCCCCTACTGGACCCACAACTGAGTAATGCCACTGCCTTCAATTTCTCCTTACATCTACACATAGACCTCTCCAAATCAACAGCTGGACGTTATTTCACTGCTGCAAAGTTGCAAAGTTTTCAGAGTTGGAATTGAAAACTGAAAACTTTACAACATATGTAAAAGCAAATACATATCTATAAATATGCCTGACCTAAAATAGTCCCTGTTAATGTATAAAATCAATGAAATAATGAGTGAATATTTGAATTATTCTGTGGGTTGTGGCTACTTAGCAGATTAATTGCCCCAAATGCTCACACAACACACTCAAAACTTGATATACAGTCATGTTTGGTGTGCTTGCACGCAAAAATGTATACATCCTCCTTTTCTTTTCTATGATTGCACAAGTTTTGGAGGAGCTCACAACCCTAGAGAGATGCACTGGGCCAATTGAGGAAGTGAGTGAGATAATACACTGCCACACACACACAATCACATCACATAATGAACCAGACACACTCCATAATGCACCCATCTTGCCTCTCTCCTCCATCACCTTCATGACACCAGATTAGGGTGGTGAGCACATTTACACACACACACACACACACACACATGGAGAGCCTTACAAGCAAACACGGCTGTTCTGTTTCATGCCGTCACAGTGTCTTGTCACATTTCCCTCTTGTCTGCCACGCAGCTGGGCGAAGGCCCCCACGCACGGCTGACATGTAAGTGGCCTCGTCTCCAGGCGATCGATGACTGCTGGCACTTCCTTCCCTGGCCAGGAAAAAACAATTAAAACCCATCGATCCTGCGCCGATCCCAGCCATGAATATGCAGGAGCTTCTCCTTGACCTTCAAAGCTCAGGGAAAGCCAGGTGACTTCATTCTTCATGCGACTGGCACTACACTCACCGCTACTCTTTTTTTTCACTTGTCTATTGATATGCTTTTTTATGGCCATATGTGGACTTCCTGTTTTTACCGCACTGGCATTAAATCTCTTCTGATGTATCATGATGCTCGATCAGCTTTTATTGTGTTTCTTTGTCATGCTGTCACATTGGCAGAGCATGTCTCTTGTATGCCACTGTCTGTTGTGCTTACAGATGACATGCTAATTATTGTCTGGCAAGAAGCAAACCCTGAAGATGTGTGGGAAATATTAAGAGCTGTCTTTACTCTTTGTCTGTGCATGTGGGGCCTGACTCGACTCATTTCATTACCAACAGATCAATTATGCAAAAATAACATGTGCCAAGCATGTTCTAGCTATAGTGGTTAGAATTTGTATTCAGTACAAATTTGTGCTCAGTAGAAAATATTTAAATTACAATAAAAATGTAGTTTGGGTCAAACCTTTTGATCCTGTGTCATTCAGGCTATATTGTCAACTTTAAGTGTTTAAAAAATTATTTAGGTCTAGCATTTTTTAAATTTTGGTGCCCAGGACCATTAATTATGATGACTACCTTGCAATATATTATGTCCTGATATTAGCATAACCAATTTTTGTTTCTAAATTAAATTAAATACTTACAATGTAATGAGTCAAGGAAAATTATAACAATATTATTTGAAAAATATTTACTTTTTCTTAAGTTTATAGATCTTATAGTTAATATTATAGATTAAATAAATATGAACCTGTATACAAGTATATTTAGACCCCATAATGCCCACCGAGACCCTTGGTTCGGGCTATCTGCATTATAAAAATCATTTATCTATAGGAATCTAATACACATACTTTCAGACAATGTCATACAAAAAAAATAAAATTCGAAATGTTTCAGATCAATTCAGATAATCTATCCAAGATGCACAAAAAAGCCAAAATAATAAGTGTTCTTGATTTACGCCTGGCTTCGACGAGGCTGATTATGTAGAGCTAAATTCAATAAGTCTCCTTTTATTGAGCTACAGCTTTGGTGAGGATCAGACAGACAACAGACTATGTGATGTGGAGTGATGTGTGTATGTGTGTTCTATGTGCATTCTTGCATGTGTGGGTGTAAATGGCGGGTGTCAGCATGGAGCTGAGAACCACATGGCTCTCTCTCTCTCCAGGCTAAGCTAAAGCGACAGGGTGTCCGTTCAGGCTGGCGTGTTCTCCTGCTGTGAACCGAAGTGCTGCATGGGTGCAGCTGGAGAGGTTCAAGCTGCCATTTATCAGCTTTTCTTAGCATCTCTTCAGCCTGGCTGCCCTCAACACATCCATTGTGTCTGTCGGCCCCAAGTCAGCTGACAGCAGAGAGAGCAAAGAGGAAGAAAGAGACACAGTGAGAAAAACAGAGAGAGAGGAATGGTGATACAGAATGACTGCAGTCACACTTGCTTCCATCCGCCACACCAACACTAATATGGGCTTACTGGACCCTGACCACGCTCTCTTGAAAAATAACAAAGTGCACTGTTTCCATCACGCGTGATTGACATGGACCTCTGATGAAATTCTTTTGTGTTATTTTCTTTTTTTTTTTTGTTATTATTCTCTGCGGAGTTATCATTCTTTTAGTCATGGACTCACAGAGGTGTTTTTAAAAGCAGGTAAATTTTAGATAGAGATATTTTATGTATTTTATCTGGAAATTACATAATACACAAGTTAAATAAAAGACACTTTTCAGACTTTAGTACATAGTATAGATGTCAACTGATCAAAAGTTTGATCAAACCATTTATAAAATGGTGAAAAAAATCTAAACATTGCATGTAGTTGCAATCAATGAGCTCAAAATCTTTATGCATATATATATATTTGGGGAGGGGTACTTGTTTATGTTACATTGGATACAAGGATAGTAAAACCTGAGGGTCTTTTTTACATTAAAACACTAACACAAATGTGTGAATGTTTTTTTAAGGGGCTGAAGAATAAAATACTACCATTATTAATAATAATCTCATTACCTCTGACCATATTTTATATAATATTAAATTATATTAAATTATAAGTAATATTTATTTGGCTTATTTATTTTGCAAAAGGTAATCATTTTGCTAGCCCTTAAATCTTACCTTCATATATATTACACATAAGCTATTTATAAATATAGCATGTCAGTGCAGTAACATGTAATGTCAACTGTCCAGGAGCAGCTATCAGTGGCCGACCCAGTCAACAGCCAGACACAGCACTACCACTTGTTTAAAGCCAGAGTGGCCAGTGTGGCAGTAAACACTAAGGGTATAATCAATGTAGGCCAGCACTCATTGTGAGGCAATTTCATTTGAAGTGCCATAGGTCAGGCCATTCTTATTCCACACCATACCAGGCCAGGCCAGACAGCTGCACCATTCAATATCTCTAGAAATGTACACATATTGAACACATCACAGGAACAGTTTCCCAAACCAACATCGATGGCCACTCTCAGCCTCCCTCCCCAGCACACGCCGTCTGGAGAGGCCATACATGCTCAAGCCTCGGTCACGGAATTTTAGAGCTGTGATTTTCTATTGTTTTAAAATGTGGGATGGGATCTCATCATGAAAGTGTTGTAAAACTGGCTGCTTTCAACACGGAGTCAATTTGTGACCTTTTTCCTCGGCTCTCCGAAAAGTTAGTGTCAGTGAGACTTTTTTTTTTTAATAAATCAATACTTTTGTTTAGAAGGGGTGAATTAAATTGATCAAGAGGGACTGCAAAATACATTTATAATTATACTAAATATTTATTTGAAATAAATGTTATTAATCCAAAAAGTACAGTTCTACAGATACATTGATAAGAAATGTTTCGAAAGCCCTAAATTACCATCCTAATATTAAAATGATTTATATATTGTATATATATATATATACAGTATATATATGTGGGTTTGTGTGTGTATACTAAATTGCAACAATATATTGCAACAATATTTCAAAAGGTTATTGTTTTGCACAAATACATTCAGCCTTGTTGAAAACCTATTTTAAAAATGTATGAATGTGCTTTATTGATTTTATTTTGATGTATTAAATACACTTGATAAAAATATGTTAAAAGTACCAAAAAGCTAAGAAAATTTAAATCAAGCCTTTAGATTTGAGCAAAATCTCTTTTCCTCTTCATTAGCCTCTCTATCTGTTAACCGCAGCTGGATGAGTGACTTCAACTCATCTGCAAATAATGCAGCCACAATTAAACAATTTAACAATTTCCTTTAAACCAAATATCAAATTATTCAGTCAATTGCTTGCACCAGACAGAATTATTGGCATGTGTTCATAACTGATGATCTCTGAGGCTCAGAGGAAGCCGTCACAAACATACACTTTATGTTGCATAATATAAATGCTCATATTGTGGCTGTATGGTGTATTTTAGGAACCTTGAACTAAATGATAATAATCTGTCATTAGGGTAGCGATACAGGTACGTAATCTTTGTGCAGGATTCGTTGGTGCATGTAAGATAGATGATGAGACAGACACATCTGAGAGAGTGAGAGAGAGATCGGTGCCCGTAAAGCCACAGACGCCCATGTCTGTTTGAGGGTAGTCAATTTTACAGCTCAACTCCTACCACAGACCTGACAAATCAATAAAAGTTAAGGAGATAAATTATTTAAAGCCAACTCTAATTAGTTAGCTATTCCCGTGCTATAGATTCCTCTACAATATTGATGATGGAGTCCAGTTTACAGAACGCCAGGTACTTGCTCTCACTTCCACTTAGAACTCAATTTCTCCAGCCCATCGCAGAGGATCAGATGTGGATAAGTGATTATTAAGAACAGTATGATTATAAAGATTTATATGCGAAAAAAACATCTGCTTCTCCTGAAGACCTAAGCATTAAGAAACATATGAATACTGAGTAATGTCGAACACATGTGTGAGGGGATTCTATGGTGTATTGGGAGTTGGATGTGAGCTGGTATTGATCCATCCTGCTAAATGACTGAACAGGACTGCATTCATATATGTATTTTGTGTGAATATGTGATTTGTAGAATAAATATCTGAAGAAAGGATATGTGAGCTCATTTTTGTGCTTAGAGTAAACACCTCATTTTAATGCAGTCTTGAAGATTCATTATTATTAATTAAAAATGCAGTAAATATATTATTATTTTAACATTTTTTAATTAAAAACCAAGTGTATTCTATTTCAATACGTTTTGAAATGTAGTGTATTCCTTTAAGTGCAAAGATGAATTTTCAGCAGCCATTACAACATACTTTATTGTCAAATGATTAATGTTGAAATCTGTTGTTTTGATTATTTTTGGCAGGTGTCCATCATATATATGTTTCTTTTGAAATTTCAGAAACATTAGGAATATTCACTGATCAATTGAATGCCTTTCCTAAAACCGTGGAAATGTTTTACTTTTTTTTTTATTTTCAAGGGAGTGTGGGAGCTAATGAAAAACAATAGGGACTATTTTGGGACTAAGACTCAAAACAGATGTAAAAGATCAGGAAAACTGTTAGCATTATTCAAATTGCTGGTCATGGAGTTAACAATTCAAATAAATCCTCAGTCAATCAGATGCTAAAGCAAAGTAAATGGCATTTGCAAATAAACTACAGCTTCATCTCAATTCATTAGTGATTTCCTCCTCCAAAGTCCCAGCTGCTCAGCATAGTATCTTATCTTTCTCCCTGGATAATACAATAAATATAAATAATAAGTAATGAGCATTTCAATGCACATTTAATTTTTACATTAAAAAAGGCATTTGCTAAGTTGTTCCTAGCTTTTCCATTAAGCTCCCTTTTTGCTTCTTTGCTTCTGTCCTCACATCTCTTTCACCCTTTGTTTGAGAGAGAGTTGTTATCAGACACAAGGGGTGGTGGGAGGGCAGACTATTGATCATCTCTTTTAATTACCCCCAGCGTACCAAGAGGCCTAAATTAACTCCCCTCTCCCCTGAAATAGCCATGAATATTTCAGAGGGACGAGCGCCCACTGTTTGTCACTCACGTTCACTCCTGTTCATCTCCTATCTCACACATCTCTCTCTCTCTTGGGTCAACACACCACTTCTCAAACATCTGGACTACCTTTTATCTGACGTTCTCAAGAGTCTAAGATCATTACACATGTTAATATAAACAGATTAAAATAAAATAAAGATCAAAACATCTAGTATATTGCACTTACAGTGATATTTTTTACTTTTTTATTTATTTTTTATTTAAATATATATATATATATATATATATATATATATAGAGAGAGAGAGAGAGAGAGAGAGAGAGAGAGAGAGATAGATATATATATATAGATATATATAAATATATATACGTGTGTGTGTGTGTTTTAGTAAATGTGCTTTATTTTAGTTAGTTTGTTATGTTTATCTAATATCTTTATTATATTTTATTTAAGCTTCATTTTAATGCCTGTGATACTAATAAAATAAATAAATTTAGTTCATAACATCCAGCACATCCATAAGTGAAAATACTGTATGTTGAGCGCTCTCTCTTTCTCTGTGTGAGCAGGAGAAGGCAGCTCCCCCAGACTCTGTAAGCCCCTCCATCCTAATGACAGGTTTTAGTAGGGACATCTGCATGGCAGCCAGCCACTGACACTCCGTAATCCACTGCCATGTCGCAAGCTGTCAGCCATGCCAAGCCCTGGCACAGACCACCACTGGGCCAATCAGCCGGGATTAGGGCGAGCTCTACACCCGGCAGCTCTGAATAATGACCGAGGCCTACAGCAGCAGCGAGACCCATGTAGACAACACAGATCAGAAGCATACACCCTGTCCTAACTGCATGAGTTCAGCCAGTTCATTACTACAGCAGGCCACATATTTATAGTTCTGTTATGTGTATGTAAATACTAAAAATGTAAAATACTTTAAACAACCACAGAAGTCTTATTAGTGCAGTGTAAAAAAATAAATGTGTAAATTTAACTGTAAAATTGATTAAAAAGGTTAACATTAAGTTCCTGTACTATACAGTATATGGTAATATAAACTGACATCCCCAGTATTCCATGCATGACACTCCACATGTGAAAATATTTTATTTAAATAATAATGTTTTGTAAGTTTTTATTATTAATATTTTCTGTTTTGCAAGTTCTCTTACTTAGAAATCATGGAGGGGTCTACAATTGTCAGCATAGGTGCATTTCCACAGTGTGAGACAGAATCTAAAAAAAAATCCTGAAATCACATTGAGTTTTTATATTGCAGCCATTTGCCAAGATCATTTAATTTTTTTTTCTCAATGTACACACAGCACCCCATATTGACAGAAAAACACAGAATTGTTGATATTTTTGCAGATTTATTAAAAAAGAAAAACGGAAATATCACATGGTCCTAAGTATTCAGACCCTTTGCTCAGTATTAAGTAGAAGCACCCTTTTGATTGAATACAGCCATGAGTTTGGGAAAGTATTTCACACCTGTATTTGGGGATCCTCTGCCATTCCTCCTTGCAGATCCTCTCCAGTTATGTTAGGTTGGATGGTAAACGTTAATGGACAGCCATTTCTAGGTCTCTCCAGAGATGCTCAATTGGGTTTAGGTCAGGGCTCTGGATGGGCCATTCAAGAACAGTCACAGAGTTGTTGTGAAGCCACTCCTTCATTATTTTAGATGTGTGCTTAGAGTCATTGTCTTGTTGGAAGGTAAACCTTCAGCCCAGTCTGAGGTCCTGAGCAATCTGGAGAAGGTTTTGGTCCAGGATATCCCTGTACTTGGCCGCATTCATCTTTGCCTCGATTACAACCAGTCGTCCTGTCTCTGCAGCTGAAAAACGCCCCCACAGTATGATGCTGCCACCTCCTTGCTTCACTGTTGGGACTGTATTGGACAGGTGATGAGCAGTGCCTGGTTTTCTCCACACATACCCCTTAGAATTAAGGCCAACAAGTTCTATCTTGGTCTTATCAGACCAGAGAATCATATTCCTCACCATCTTGGACTACTCCAGGTGTTTTTTTTAGCAAACTCCATGCAGGCTTTCATGTGTCTTGCACTGAGAGGTTTCCGCCAGGCCACTCTGCGATAAAGCCCCGACCGGGGCTGCAGTGATGGCTGACTTTCTACAACTTTCTTCCATCTCATTGCATCTCTGGAGCTCAGCCACATAGCTCCCCCGATAGCTCAGTTTGGCCGGACTGTCAGCTCTAGGATGGGTTCTGGTCGTCCCAAATGATTATGGGGGCCACTGTGTTCTTAGGAACCTCCTTGAGCTCTTCAGGCAGTTCCTTTGACCTCATGATTCTCCTTTGCTCTTACATGCATTGTGAGCTTTAAGGTCAGTCCCACTTTATATAAAGTGTCCCTAATACCTGTCTACTTCCATAGTAACTAGATGTTGAATTGTTAACTCCATGACCAGCAATTTGAATAATGCTAACAGTTTTCCTGATCTTTTACATCTGTTTTGAGTATTAGTCCCAAAATAGTCCCTATTGTTTTTCATTAGCTCCCACACAAAAAAAACAACCCTCACAATGGTGTACAAATGTGTAACAGGACATTAGTAACAACACTTTTTTGACTTCACTAAGTAGTCATGTAACAGGAATTCCATAACTACATTTTGTAACAGCAGTATTTATAAGAGTAACTGGAACAGGGGGTGATCAGGGGGTGTAGTTGGGTAGGTTTTGGCATATGTAAAGTGGGTGGAGTTTTTGAGCCACCAGTGTATATACAGTACATGGTAACGCCTCAGGAACTGCCCACTTAATATAAAGTGTCACATTCTGGACATCAACCCCAATTTATATGTAAAGCCTAATTTACTGCCCGCTGCTGTGTAACATCAGAGTAATTACATGCCAAATCCATAGCAATTGTCTATTTAATATAAAGTGTAACACTTGATTAATCAAAAAGTGCTGTTAGTCCTGTTACACAGCTGTACATTCATTCTGAAAAAGTGTGTCCTGTTACACTGTACTGTTTGTACTTACACACACACACACACACACACCATTCTGAGGGTTGTTACATGTGTGAAGTTACAGAAATATTACAGCTGTAGATACTATGTACTGGTGTGTACTTACACTGTGGGTGCATACACACACTTTTTTTTGTACAGTGCAGGTGGGATCCTGTGACATCAGTCCTTTAGGGAACGATGGTTACATACGTAATTGTGACATTTCTACACTAATTTATTTTTACTGCACTGTTGTATTTCAGTTTTCGTAAGCGCCATCTGCTGTTTTTGTTCAGACCAATTTAAAAAATAGAGAGAATTTCCACACATCAAATTTTTGAGTACATGTAAAAAAAGAAGCTAATTTGTATTTAATTCAAAATTTGAATAAGGTGTCTTGATTATTCACAGTATTTTGAAGTCTCCAGGGTAACAATACCATGCATGTTCATTACCACAATATACCATATTACCAAATAAAGAGGCTAGGTAATAATATAATATTATTATTATTTTTTTAATATGTACTTCTGAATAATTCCTATATTGACCCCTAAAACAACAAAATGTATTATAAATGTATCGAGTTTGAAGGTTCCCTTCTTCAGAACATTATTAGGGGTTCGAGCGCGTAGCGCTGAAACAATATTGTAATTGTAAGGATTTTATTTTATTTGAATTTGTATTAAATGTGGTCAAAAAAAGATTCCGTGCAATGAATGAGATGCAAGAAACATTTCAGTTCAAAAATTAAAACATGAAGTCAGATCAGAATCAAATTTGTTCAGTAGATTTATTCAAAAGCTTATGAATTGGAATAACAGTGAACCAGGGAGGTCTTGCATTAATACCCATGCAGCCATATTTCCTGTCATTCTAATATATAGTAGGTGTGGGTTGAAGCTTGCTGCCTACCTTGCAAAGGTAGAAGAAGTACACTAAAGCTGTGTACTTAGTCCTTGTCTCAGAACTACAATATTAAAAAATAATAATAACAATTCAGCAAACTTGTATGTTATGTTTGCTTTTTTTTTGGAAAAAATAAGAACCACTCCTAGTGCAACACTTTTTGGGTGGATGAAACTTCAACTCAGATCTGAACTGCAGGAGGTTCAATTCAGAGTTCATCGCTCTTGTTTACGCTGACGGCAAAAAATATGAAAAGTCAGACAATAAGAAATGTAAGCATCTTAAGTGAGTTGAGAGGGTAAGATGTGTTTTTATTTTTCAAAGGATTTAGAAGGTCTCTCATGTTTGGACAAAACACACTAAATTCAGACATAACATGGCCTTATGAATCCTGATTGAACCAAAATACTAAACACTTTTTATTTTAAATAATTATTACATTTTTGTGAATGCATTTTCTTCTATACAACAGAAAAACACGAACGTGATCAATTTAATATATTAAACTCTTAGAAATAAAGGAGCTCTTAAAAGAAGTGCTTTTTCTTCTTAGTATGAGGGTCATTTTAATTCTGAAGACCCTTTTTTCACTTTAAAGAAGATTTTTTTACATTGGAAAGTAAATACATTACACTTTTTTACATTGGAAAGTGTAAATTACCCATCAGTGTAAATAAAGAACATTTATTTATTTATTTTATTTTTTTAGTTTTATGGTATTGCTTTAAAAACCTAAAGACATTATTTCTATAGCCTAAGTTCTTAACCGATCTTTCCACAGATTCTTAAGATAAAAGCAGACACAGATGAGAAATTGTTGCCAGTATCAGTATAGACTTAAAAAAAGAACATCTGCAGCACAGAATTTCAGATTATAGACTTCGATTCCTTTAAATCCGAGCTTACTTTGAGACACTTTTGAGATGACTTCTGAAATCAGGAGGAGAGATTTGTGAGATTACTCACTTGTGAGCTTGTCATTTTCACTGTTTTGAGAAGATACAGGCTTAAACATCTCTATTTGATCTTATTCACCCAATAAAGGTGCTTTATTTGCATATATGAAGAACCTTTAACATTAGAGGAACTTAGAACTTTTTTGAGCAACGTTGTTTGGGCAGAAAATTCCATTTGAATATTTCAGATCAGTCGTGGACCTTGTGTCTGTAACGATTACGTCTCACTTCTGGAAGGCAGGGAGACGTGAATTTCAGCGAAACAGAAAAACATCTAATTATAAACGGGATACAAGGTAGCTGACGAATACACAGAGACGTGACATTAAATTCAAACAACGACTGTCACTGTATGAAACACAGATCACGATTTAAATACAAAACTAATCAAGACATGATACAGGACACCTGGAAACACGGCTGGAAGGGAGTGAAACACAAATGAAAGAGACGGGGTTATAAACGAGGCAAAAACACGTGTGAAACAGAATCAACACAAAAACAAAGACTGAACACGAGGACCAGGTGAGACAAGACAGACATTGTGACAGTGTCTCACCTGGTTGCCTGCTAATGGCAACATTTCCCAAAGTTGCCCAGTGTATCATATGCATGGATATTAAAGTCTCCCTATTATGGATTTTTAAAAATGAGCTTTAATGCCATGTGTAACACAGTTTTAATTGATTGTGAATATCCTGCAACAGTTTTAAATCTATAAGTCCCCTGTGTATAAAGTTACTGTATCTAAAAAAAAAAAGAGTCAATTCTGAATCATTGAAACATGAAACATTAGCATATTATCTGCCCAACTGGTGGTCTTTTCATGTTGGTCTGAATGAAAATGCACATTCATTCTTTGCCACTAGGTGCCGCTTTTGGAGCGATTTCCTGGTAACACTGGACACAAAGTAGCACTGTGCTCATGTGTGCTCAATGAAACCCACCAATCACTGCAGATTAGCGTGGAGTTGATAGTTGAAATTTAGCGAAAATTAATCGTTAAACAAATTGTCTGGCAGTCGCTAAGCAAATAAAGGCATCTTATAAGAAGTTGAAAACATTTTGTGACCTTGCAAGCATGTCAACCTGTTTTTAGGGACACCCGAAGCAAAATATTAACCTTTTTTATTACACGGCTCTCTGGAATGCTTGATTCTGATTGGTCAGTTGAGACATTTGCAGGTTTGTTCTTTTCGAATAA
>JAUCNO010000663.1:8290632-8326329 GCA_032353835.1 Enteromius viviparus
AAACTGTTTTTTTTGAAAAAAAAAAAAAAAAAAAAAAAAAATATATATATATATATATATATATATATATATATTTGGTAACAAAGTTTTAGCTGTTATGACATGGCAGGACAGTCACAATATCATTTTTTAGACAATAACAATCTAATTTATCATTATAACACATTATGATTCATCATGAGCCATGTGGACCACCACAGTTTCACTTAAAGGGATAGTACACCCAAAATTAAAAGTACAGTCATCATTTACTCACCCTCAAGTTTTATACAAACATGTATGAATCTCTTTCTTTAACTGAACATAAAAGAAGATATTTTGAAGAACTATAGTAACCAAACAGTTGCTGGTACCCACTGACTTCAAAAGTATGGGAAAAAATACTGGAAGTCAATAGAGAGCAGAAACAGTTGACTTACCATCATTCAAAATATCTTTTGTGTTTGGAACAATTTGAGGGTAAGATCATGATGACAGAAATCCATTTTTTCGGGTGAACTATCCCTTTAATAAAAGAAATGAACGCTTACTAATTTGTGAAATCTGTGGTGCACAAATGCTTTCACTATGAGAGATGGGCAACTTCACAAGACTGGTGGTGTATCCATGTTGTCATGCTGATTCATGGCTTTGTCTCTACAGTGGAAAAATGGAAAAGTCTTCCCAAACCCGGCGACATCCCTGGGGCTTAAATTCTCCCATTTTCATACCACGAAGGCAATTACATTAGATACCAATGCAAAAGAAATGAGAAAATGAAAAATGCTAATATGAAAAAGAGTTTACCAGAAGATTACCAAAGTAAATTCCTTAAGTGGTATTTTTAAATATTGCTTTTGTATGTCGGGAGCAAACCATCTAAATGGTCCATAATTAGGGCAATGAGCTCAGCTGAAGGACTGTTATTACAATAGAAGCTGTAAATACCACAATAATGTGGACGAACCAAGGAATGTTGAGAATGTTTAGGGAATTTTCTGTCACTGAGCATCTATAGATGACATCTCTTTGTCATCAATGTGTGTGTTAATTTTGCAAATTAAGTAATTAAGTTATAATTCTGTCATTAATTACTCACTCTCGTGTCGTTTAAAATCTGTAAGGCTGATGCTATACCAGGCAACTTTGAAAAATTTTGTTGAGCACTTAAACTGAGAAAGGGTAACAAATTTGGATCATTTTAAATAAGGCTTTGGGACCTCATTGGGATCCATTTCCTAAAGTTGTTTACTCGACTGTTTCTATTATAGATGTATATATGAAGATGCCTCATTATCTAATGTTTCTATTGGCTGCTGTACGTAAGCCGTCTGGCTTTTGTACCAGTCTTAGCTTGACATCATTAATCATAGCAATCACTGAATATTTGAAGATGGCACAATCCCGCACAGCCAATGATCTGTGAACCCAACGGTTCTGTGCAAGCCTACAGTATGGTCAATGAATGGACCATTCCAAAATGGCAGACGCGTTTATGTTCTTGAAGAGGTTGGATGGGTGTCTATCATATATGATCTATATATGTCTATGCACTCTCATAAATAACGTCTTAACGCCACATTTTAAGTTCTTTATTTTTGACATTTTTGCCTTTAGTATGATGGCGCTTATCGGAGCCGACTGGAAGCAAAGCGGGAGAAAACAAAGTGAAGGGGTCAGAAAAGATCCTCAAATCGGGATTCAAACTTGTGCAACAGTGTTGCAAGACTGCAAGGCTATCAGTGCCAACAATAACATATTTTTATAATGACAATAAATCAAATTTCATATAAATTCTATGAACATGGTATAGCCAATAAATATTCTGTCTCCACCTCTTTCCTCTATATATTTTGCATGGAAGGCAGTTTGCATATTTTGGGAGATAAACTATATCAAGAGCTATTCCCACCTGATGCAAAAATACATTGACCACCAAAGTTATTCAGATTCAAAGGCAACATGAATGGATTCAGTGGCCTTCATGTAGCTTGAAACTAAAATGATAAGTCACTAATGTAAGGTAAATGTAAGTAAAAAAGTTACTAATATGTAGACATTAGTTAATCAAGTGTAGCTTTTGAGTAATAACATATATACAATTTAGGGTTAAATATTTCAGTTTTTGTATAGCTTATCACATATTTATACTTGCAAAAAAAATTAGATGGTAGATGGTGTACTTACAGCATGTACCAGCAGGGGATAACTAGACCATGTGTGCAAATCAGCCAAACCTTGTTTCTGGTGTGAAGTCCTCATTTCATGTTTCCTTAACTCCTCTCTTAATTCTTTCTCCTCTCCGTCTCCAGATCTCCATCCAGTGGATCTATTGTCTCGGGTGCTGCCTCGTAATAGAGGGGCTCTGCCTGGGGTCCGTATGGTGCAGGAAGGAGGCGCTCGTGGGGTCCAGTTCTTTAGTCCTACGCAGGCACTCACCTTTCCATCATCTCAGCTCTTCATTAACTGCCCTCTCTTCCCTGCAGAATTCTCCATAGTGGCCACTGTAAAAATGTCTCACACCAGAATGAAGGTATGCTTTCAATGATATCTAATGTTCGGATCGGCAATGGGTCTGACATCTCAACATTTCTATAAATTAAAATGAGCTTCGCTGTTTTTGAGAACTGCTTCTTTAAAACTTAACTTTATTATTAAAATTATCCCACCAATGATACTGTAAATGAGCCAAATGAATCACAACATAAAACTGTCTATCTGTGTCTCTAAACTGATGCTTGCTGTTTTTCAGAAGAATGAGTACTTGTTCGCTGTAGTGAAGGAGGATTTTGATCAACTCCTGCTTGGCATGCGTTTCTCCAAAGAGAAAGTGCATCTCATCTATCAGGGCTCAATGGGGAGGGAGCGCCTCAGCTTTAAAAGAATTCGCCTGGCGGACAACCACTGGCACAGCATGGTGTTAGCTGTCAGTGGTCACCATGCCACCCTCACCCTGGACTGCGGCATCCCCCTGGAACTGTGAGTCTTGGTTCTTGATTACAATTTCTTGGTCAAAATGTGCACATACTCAATTACTCTTCTTGAACAATTAGATAATTTAATGCTAATTTAATTTTATTACATAGGAGCATTAAAAATAGTAAAACATGATCTTTCCAAACCATAAGAAAATTTGATTCAGAAACAAGATGTATTTTTGCAGTTCAATGTAATGTACTTTCCTTGATTGGTTTCAGGGTCCATAAACAGCCATTTCCCTCTGATCTCAGCACTGATGGCTCTAGATTCCACATTGGAAGTCGAAGGAAGTGGAAAGGCCTGTTCTCTGTAAGTGTTGGATTCAGATATTGCTATTTAATTTGCTTTATTTAAAATATATTAGCATACACACAAACAAACCTGTTGGTAAGATGATGATCTGTCTTTTCTTAAGGGTTTACTGCGGCAGCTCGTCCTTTTGCCTGGATCAGACGCGACACCACGTGTGTGTCCCTCTTTCAAACCATCATTGGTTGAGCTTTCTATACCTACAATCCTGTCAAACTTGCCAGTGAAATCCCAAATAAATGAAGTCCTGCTTCCTCCATATGGTAAAATAACAACAAAAATAAATACATATACATACAATGTATTTATGTCTTTATGAAAGTATACCCCTTCATTTTTTCCATATGTTGTTATGTTGCTGCCTTATATTAAACTGCTTTAAATTACTTTTTCCACATCAATCTAGCTTTCATAAACCATATTGACAAACAAAACTAGAATTGTCACAACTTCGTAAATTTAATACAAATAAAAACACTGAAATAAGTACATTGCATAAGTACTCATACCCTTAATTTAGCTGAAGCACCTTTACAGTCTCACGTCTTTTTTGTTTGCTTTGCTCATCAGCAAAGCATCAGCGATTATTTTGACTCTTCTCCTCTCAAGCTTCGTCAGGTTGAATGGGAGCAAATGCACATTTTCAAGTTTCTCCAGAATGATTTGATTGGGTTTAAGCTCAGGCTGTGGCACTGGAAAACAGCCCCACAGCATGAGGCTGCTACCAGCACACTTTAGAAATGGTCCTCTGCAGGTGAGGAGTGTAACTGGTTTCCTTCAAACATGATGTTTAGAATTGAATTCTACAAACCAGAGAATCTTGTTTCTTTTTTGCAACATCACTGAGAAAAAGATTGAGTCTTGCCATGTCTTCATAAAGCACAGATTGGTGGAGCGTTGCAGTTATGTTTGTCCTTCTCCACATAAGACCATGGAGCTCATCTAGAGTTCTGATCCCTATGGCCAGTTGTTTTGACCTCAGGACTTAGTTTTTGGTCTGATATGCATCTGATCAGCTGTTAGACCTTTAATTTAGATGTGTGTCCTTTCCAAATCATACCCATTCAATTGAATTTGTAACTTCACTCAACAAGCAATATGGATGCTCCTCAGCTAAATTTCAACTGTCCCAATTAAGGGTATGAATACTTATACAATTGCTTGATGTAGATTGATTGGGAAAAAAGTAATTTCACGCAATTTAACATAAGGCAGCAACATAACAAAACATAAAAAAATGGGTATGAAAGGGGTATGAATAAGGCACTGTATATACACATATAGGGGCGTAATAAAAATGAAAACTGACATACTTAAAAGAAAATAAGCTGGTTAAACATGTCAACCTAGCCAATGCTAACAGTAAGTTACACTGAACCATTACAAAGACATTATTGTATATCATGACCCTGAGCCATGGACAACATTTTGAAGAAAAGAACAGATCTGTGGTGTGAAAGACCACACCGATGACATTTCACCCGTGGCTGGATTGAGTTATGGTCCCAAACTAAACATCTGACACTTGTTTCGCTCTGAAAAGGAAAACAGAGGTTCTGCCGCTTGCAGAGTGAGCTGTCAGTGATTGAGTGGGAGTGGGTTTACGCTGGCACAAATCTCGGGCATGACAAACAATGCTGTGTTTATATCACTTGTATTGACAATTTAAATTAGCTATTGGAAGCTTTGATCTAGATTACATACCTTAGTTAATACGTTACCACCCTCACAGCCTGAGCTGTCTAGACGGATTGTTTCACTTGTGATGAAATGTTAAAACGCTTGTTTTATGAAGCAG
Organism: Enteromius viviparus; assembly: GCA_032353835.1. Taxonomy (NCBI): domain Eukaryota; kingdom Metazoa; phylum Chordata; class Actinopteri; order Cypriniformes; family Cyprinidae; genus Enteromius; species Enteromius viviparus. Next base: position 8,295,698 of record JAUCNO010000663.1, read on the forward strand.
ATGCATTACAAATAGTCATTCAATTTCATTAACATTTCAAAAAATATATGTTAATAATCCATTTAATCACAATTTTAATCCTCAGAGACGGAGGTCCGTGTGACTCTAGGGTCTAAACCAGCATGCACTGCAGCAGAGCAGGGACAGCTCTGGTTTGACACTCTTAAAAGAGGCCTTTTTCTATGTGATGGTGCATACTGGCACTCTATGCTGCAAGGTATGAACCTAAAGATCCCTTTTTTAAATTATTATTTTAGGTTTAAAACAAACTATTTTATTCCAACATTATGATTGTGACCCGTCAAATCAATTTTATTGGCATAGTGCATCACACACATGCACAAACACATGGACACATACGCAATGCTTTTTTGATGTCAGCTGATGTCACAGCAGCTCTATTTAATGCTATTCAATCTACAGAGAAAGACAGACTAGACTACGTAGATGATTACCAGGACCTCTACACCACTTCAGAAACGCTGGACATTGAGCTCTTCCAGATTCCCTCTGTTGGGCTGTTTGCTGCTATGGCTCATCGGGCCAACAAACCAGGTTCTGCCATTTACCGCTGGAACCAGGGCCATTTCCAGCTCTACCAGAACATCAGCACCTTTAAAGCCCAGGCATGGAAACAATTCACTATAGGGAGGAAGGTGAGAAATCCTTCAAGTGGCACAGCTGTCAGGGACTGAAGAGTTTAAACTAGTGTTGTCAAACTATTAATCACGCATCCAAAATAAAAGTTTTTGTTTACTTGATATATGTATGTGTGCTGTATATATTTATCACACACATATATATATACACATGCATGTACACATTTCTGAAAAATATGTTGTTTATATATGAAATATATTTATTTATAATATAAATTAGATGAATATTAGTGCTGTCAAATGATTAAACGTGATAAATCGCATCAAAATAAGTTTTTCTTTACATAATGTGTGTTTGTACGGTTTAAATTTATGATGTTTATATAAAAACACACACATACAGTATATATTTTGAAAGTATTTACATGTAAATGCATTTATTTATTGATTTTCTTACATTTTATATTATGCAGAAATATTTTTTATATACATACTTATTTTTATTTTTAAAAAAAAACTTGTTTTGGATGCGATTCATCGTTTGACAGCACTAAGAATATAAACTAATGTCTATAATATTTTATCAAAATATATGCATGTGTGTGTATTTATATATGCACAGTACACACACACACACACACACATTATGCATTTAGAAACTTATTTTGTATGCAATTAATTCGTAATTAATCATTTAACAGCATATATAGAATAAATACTAAAAAAATTGCTACAAAAATTTACACTGTAAAATGTTTAGTGATAATAAATAAAAAAAAAAAACTGACAGTAATTACAATTATTTTTATTAAACAATGAGTGTCACATTAACGACACAAACACACATAGAGGACTTGAATTTGCAGTTAAACAGGCAAAGGTTGTACAGTGCAGCTGTAGAAGGCAGTGATTGGCACTTCATTAGCAAAGAATTACTGGCAGAAAAGCCCTGAGGGGAAATGTTAAGGGAGACTTACAGTCAGGAATGAGGTAAGGGGCAGGTAAGAACTGAGCATTTTAGTGATACACTAGACGTGGTTCAGTACCATGAGTGTGATCTGCATGTTTTCCACTCAATCATGCACAAAGCCAAAGAGAACAGACTTTACTCTGCACTCCTGGAGACAGGTGTGTTTTGATGTGGTGTTTCTTACACTCAGTACAAACGTGTGCAATAACTTTAAATCACTAGTGTAGTCAATCACAGAAATTAATTTAATGTCTGATGCTTTTCCTTCCCCGAATGAATCATTTATACACATCTGTCTGTCTGCAGTGAAATGGTTTAGTCTCAATTATATCACACAGATCTTGAATTATAAAGATTAGGAAGTAATAAAAGTTCTTTGTTGAAACCTGCAGCCCTTTACGACTATTATCATCATCATTATATCACCAAGTTTGTATTTGTATCAGTTAAATCATCCCTAAACTCTTTGCCTGAGTGAAATTATGACTCATACTAGGCTATATAGTGCAGTTTATCTACCACCTGATCTTCACACTGTTCTAAATTTAGCGAGTTGCATTCATGATAGCCAAATGACGGGCTGACTGATAAGTGTAACTTTATCTCTGTTTGTCTGTATCAGGCTCATTTATCACTGTGTGTGTTGTATGTGAGCCAGATGTTCTTGGCGGTGTCCAACTCCGTGGGCCCAGAGGACGGAGAGCGGGAGCTGTCGGTGATCTATAGGTGGAGTAATAAGAGGTTAAAGTTTGTGCGTTATCAGACCCTGGAGACCCACAGCGCTCGAGACTGGGAGGCCTTTCATATTAATGATGAAGCTTTTTTAGCTGTGGCTAATCATCGAACAGGTTGGTCCAACAATGGTGCCTTACTATACATAACTGTCCTAATACTTCTCAATGCTTCTGAGTTCACTCCAGACCATCAACGTTGAGTGGAAAATTTTAATTCAGCATCATGGTTTTCAAGGCTGTGCTGTCTCGTGAATAAATCACAGCTGAAGGGTGTTGTGAGGCACGACACGAAGCGGGAAACGGTTACTTACCACACAATAGAAAATATAAAACCAAAAATATACACTACCGTTCAAAAGTTTTAGAACAGTAAGATATTTAATGATTTTTAAAGATTTTTCTTCTGCTTATCAAGGCTGCATTTATAAGATTAAAAATCCAGAAAAATATTGTGAAATATTATTTACATTTAAAATAACTGTTTTCTGTGTGAATATATTTTAAAATGTAATTTATTCCTGTGATAAAAAATACAGATTTACCAAGTGTGCCAATATTAGTGGATGGCACTGTATGTATAGTATAATGTATGTACGCAATAGGTACATATCAAATGATTCATATAAATGTAAGTAAATAGCAGTTAAAGTCACCTAATATAAAGTGAAACTTGTTTGTAAACTTTTACTCTAATATGTTTTTGGCTAGATATCTTGACTTGTCATTGACTGAAAAATTCTACAAGACATAATTTAATTATTTATTCACCCCTATAATGTTCTAAACATTTATGATCTTCCTTTTTCTGTGGGACACAAAAGAAAATATTTTAAGTGAGGTATAAATAACACTAAACTACATTTAAAGCACCGGATGACTTCCTGACTGATCAGTTTTAGAGCAGAACAGAAGAGAATGTCCTTTGTGGCACACTGGTAATAAAGGTTCAGCATGTACCGAATGATTTGATACAAGCAGTTATCCACAGTGGGTGCAAGACTTACATTTCAAACTTATTAATAAAGTGCTTGTCAGTGTCACAAAAAAATTACAATCATATTTAAGATAATCAAAGCAATAAAACCATGTAGTTCTCCTAACTCATCTACATCATGAGTGGCCTGAAAAATGTACATTTTTGGGTGAATCATTAATCCAAATTTTTTTTCACAAGACTGGCATTGTGCTAACACCTCAGTTCTCAGACCTCTTCTAAATCCAGCTAAAAAAGCAGGCGAGTGAATCTAACAGTCCAAAAAAAGTCAGAGCTTAGTATAAATCAGTCTACGTCTGTGTCAAACAAAATACAACAACCCCAGCGTCAGGGCCTTTCCACCCCCTATGTTACGTGAAGCATGTAGCCTGATGGATGGTCCCCTTTCCAGGGTAGACACCATGATGAACACAATGCCTAGAGACAAACCATGCTCCCCTCTATAGGCCTCTGCTGTTCAGACCCCCCGCTCCCTGCACACTTTCATTCATTCTACTGCATTTATTTATTCACACGCTCACGGCCTGTTTGTTTTTTTAAGCAAAACAAATTGAAAGGAATAAAAGCAAGCGTGAATTGCAGGTTTTATATTCCTCTTTGTGTCACGAAGTTTGGCTCAGGGTTATGCATCATGCCACATAGGTTATGCATAAGATCTCGGCTGTAAAGTATGATTAAAAGCACAAAAGGATACTCATAAAGATGTGCTGGGATAGAACAATGTTTCTTTCAGGTGAAAGGTCCAGAAAAATCCCAAAAGTGTTAATGATATACACATACGACAAACAAAAGAATGCAAATTAAATGCAGACTTGCTGGAGAACATCAATCTTGCTTCTGCACTTTATCAATTCATAAGTTATAGCTTTTGTGGCATGGATCTCCAGTAGGAATATGCCTGAAGCCTTATTCAGAAATGTACAAATAATTTTATTTTAGAAACGTTATCAGGAAAAGTTATCAGGAAACACAACTTGTCCAACAAGTACAAAATAAAGTGATATTTTTAATAATAGAAAAAATATTTGTTACGCTAATAAGTTACACTAATATTTAAAGAAACAGTGATGTTATAATAAAAATATATATTCTATACTAATTATCCAACAAGCACAGGGATAGAATGATATTTTTAAAATCAGTTAAAAAAGCATAAAAAAAATTGCCTATAGGCCTATTATCAAAATATTTTAATGAACATTAAATTGTATTATTTTTTTGCTTAGTTTTTTACATTGACTTTTATTTATGTTTTACTCTTTTTTTTTTACTCTTACTCTTAAAATGCTAACTTTTATTTTACATAATTATAATAAAATAATGTAAAAAAAATTGTACAAAAACAATATTTGTAATATCATATAATTAATCATAAAATCATTTCATTACTTACACAAGGCATGTTTTCTAGATGGAATAGTGAAATAACACTGTTACTTCTAAAAATTTCTGTCCACATCTGGTTCTATTTAAATATAGATACATACAATTTGTCATTGCACCAGATACAAAGACACATAATAACGCAGTCATTGTTTGAGCGTTACTACAAAAGTTTCTTTCAGCACCACGGACAGCAACTCTATGGTAAAATAGTTAGTAGATTCTTTTCCACCTGCTAATGTCAGCTGATCGACCCCACAAGTCTCTTAAACACCCACTTTAAGACTGGCATCGGTTCAATTACACTAGCTGGCTAATCACATACTAGTCTACACAAGGTGAAAGTGCTTTGAAGGTAGAAAGCGAACATCAAAGCTGTAGTCATTAAAAGCAGGATGAAGAAAGAAGCTGCAGTATGTTTCAAAAGCTCTTCTACCTCTTCATTAAGAAACAGATGGGGAAAAAACAACACAAGTGCAATCAAATGAAGTTTCTCGACTCGGCTTGTTCAGGGCCAACTGCTTCCGTCAGCAGGACAAGAGCACGTGAGCGTGCAAAACGGGAGAGGAAGCAAGACAAATCCCCCGAGTGTAACTCAATAAAGGCGAAAGTGTCACATTGACAAATGAAGATGGGGAGATATTATTTATAGCTGAGACTATGTTAAACAGCCTGGGTTTGCTCTGTGTACTTTTACTCCGTTTGGAAAAAACGACCGGGCTAAATCTTCTTCTTGGCGGGCAGTGATAAATAAGGACGGAGGGAGTCACCGCCGGTCTGCCGGGCAGGCGGCAGGAATGTTGTTGATGCTCATTCATGTTTACCCTCAACCTCAGGCTGCTCCATCACTCCTCTTCCCCACCCTCGCTCCTCCCTATCTCCGCTCTGGCCCTGCAGAGGGAGGAATTGTGGGAAACAGCCAGTCGAGAAGCCTGACAGAGAGCACTGACTTTAATTTTGTCCAGAGGGGGATCAAGGCTCTCTCTCTCTCTCTTTTCAAACTATTCCTCTATCTCTGTCTCTTGCCCCCGGAACAAACAAATATTTGTCCTCATTATTAATTAAACAGCGCACCAAGAAGCACAAAGGTAAATTGACGACAAACCATCCTCGAGCCCTGCACACAAACCTCCGTGCGCAAACACGGCGCAGAGCAGAGCTTGTGGAAAAACGACTCGCCGGTTGTGATTTACGAGGCCCGTTGCACGCAGACTCAGGCCTGCACCAGTAAGCTATTCATAAACAAAAGCAGCTAAATAATGAATGTCTCTCTGGCTGTGCGGCCGGCCCATGTGGCGGTTAAATGAATAGGAATTAGTGGGGAGGAGTGGAGTTGGGCCCTGTGTGATGTTGTTTATGTGTACGGGGATATTCATTTATCTCTCCCAGTGTTCGCTGCCATGTGGTGAGGGCTAGAGCACTGAGACTATAAAGTGTGTGTGTGCTTCCCGTTCATTTTTGTCCTCTATAACAGGCCACTTGTGGAGGTGATATGGTGCCAAAAGAGCGAGTATTTGTCTGCGATTTTAAAATGCACATACCAGAACAGCATGTAAAGATATTCAGCCACACAAGAGTATAAATGATAGTGTGAGTTAACATGATCTTGGTAACAGATTTCAAATAAGGTTCTGTACATTAGCATTAGTTAATGCCATACATGTCTAACATGAAAAATATCAAACAACAAAAAAAAAACAAGGAACAATTCTCTTATTGCTTATATTAATCTTGGTTAATATTTAAAAATACAGTCATGTTGTTCCAAACCCCTAAGACCTTCATTAATCTTCAGAACACAAATTAAGATGTTTTAATGAAATCTGAGAGCCATTTTACTCTCCACCGACAGCAACACAACTCAAATGTTCCCAGAACCAGAAACGTAACATTAGTAAATACAGCCCATGTGACATCATTAGCTCAACTTCAGTTTTGTGAGGCTACTTTTTTGCACAAAGGAAACAAAAATAAGAATTAGGCGAAGAAGAACTGTTGAGAGAATTGTGTTTTTTTTTTTTTCAGTTTTTGCGCAAAAAAAGTAGCTGTAAAAATGATGTATTTGCTATGTTTCTGGACCTGGGATAATTTCAGTTGTATTGCTGTCTATGGAGGGTCAGATTGCTCTTTGTGTTCCAAAGATGAACAAAGGTCTTACGGGTTTTGAACGACATGAGGGTGAGTAAATAATGACATAATTTTAATTTTAAGGTTAACTAACCTTTTAATGATCATATACTGTAGATAGAAATATACATGTTATAAAAATAGCTGAACATTGATCCCTGGTATAACCCACATTATGGAGATCAAATGTCCCCACAAGGTAATAATATAAGCAATTTTTTATCTTGTAGGGACATTATTTTTTGGTTCCCATGATGAAAACTTCTTTGAAATCATACGGAATGTTACAAACGTAAGGCTATGGTCAGGAAACAGAAAAAACAGTTTGTAAAGTGTAAAAATCTGAATGTTCATATAAAACATGGAAAGGATTTGTGTGTGTGTGTGTGTGTGTAATGTGAATAGAATGTGAATAAAAATGCTTAAATTAAAATGGATTGAAGAGTCTGATGGGGATTAGTATGAAAATATTTGTAACAAATGAATACCCATTTAATCATTCTGTTGTATCATTTAATTTTAAGCATTTTAATATCAATAAAGTAAAAAAATATATAAATATGTAAAACATCCTAAAACAGCGAACAGGTTGAAGCACTAATTGAGTTTTTTTATAAAAAAAAAAGGTAATTAACTACTTTTCACGAGTGGGTGAAATGTTGACTTAAATACTTTTCCATTTTAGTAGAACTAAACGGACAAAGTCATGTTAAAGCCTTCCTCATCTGCTCAGATTTAAATTTAGATGAAAATTCTGGATGTTATTAATCAGAGAAGGATTAAGGAGAATGTACAATTCTAAACCACATTTTAAATATAGTTTTCACCTCTAAATAAGTTTTTCTCTTGTAAATTCTTCATATTTTTTTACCAATTTACATGCATCTTTGGTGTCAAAGATTAACCTCATTACTAAGTTTTACCACAATTTCATATCCGATATCCTGGCAGCTCAGGTTTAGCTTCTCCAAGCCTCCAGGACTTTGTTTAAACTGTTTCTTCTGTCCATGATTCAGCGGGATGTTAGGAATGCAAAATGCTGACCTTTCCTCTGTCCAGCGGCCCAGCCCTCAGTCAGCACTCGTTTAATGGCACCTGCCATCCTCCACTGGCCGTCTGTGCTTTTGCAGGGGGCATATCTGTCAGCAGTGCTGAATTAGTGATCCGTGTGATCTGATAGCAGAAGGGGCCCATGGCCTACCGCAGCTTCTGATACCAGCCAGAGAATTCTCACCTGAGGCTGAGTGACAGCCAAACAGCAGGGGATGGACAGGCAACCCATGTCATTCATATTCATTCAAACGTGAAGACATTCGCATGGACATGACATGGGCAGACACTCGAGCCTGGTCTCGCATGCTACAGATGGGCAAGATATTCATCCGCATGCTTAATATGTGTAAGCATCACAAAATGTCCAAATGAATCATGAATCACCAGTCGTAACTATTGATGTCTAAAATCAAAGTCTCATCACAGTGATCAGCTGGTTTGAGGGGGTCCCTCTCGACTCATTAGGACCCTCACACTGACCCTAAAGCTTCTTATTGACTCTGAAGTGGAGAGTATGACAGGCAGCACAGAGATGACTAGCCCTGAGCCATCCTTTAACCTCCAATGACATTTAACTAAAACCCAATCTCCATCTCTATGAGTGCTAGCTATGACCCCAAGGGTAAGAGACAGAGATCACGAAGGAAGAAGACATTTTTGATAAATTCATGCTCACCCATTAGCACAGTCAGCTTGATATGTAGACGATTTTTAATCATTTTAAGCACATTTAAATTGTATGTGTTTTAAGCCAACTAAGATTAGATTTAAATGCCTAAACTATTAAAAAAATTTACGTCATGGCATCAGAGCTGTGTTGCAGTGGACTGAACACATGCTCGGGACAAAGGTCAGACTCAAACCTGATCACATTTCTTGATCAAATTCCCCCTTTTTTAGCCCCATTTACTTCTCATGTGTACATAGGTATGGACGGATGGCTTTACGGCTGTATGGATGGATGAATGGATGGCTGTGTGTATAGATGGATGGAATGGATGGATGGCTGGATGTATGGCTGGCTGGATGAATGGATGGATGGACAGATGTATGGCTGGATAGATGGATGGCCGTACGGCTGGATGGCTGTATGTATGTATAGATGGATTGCTGTATGTATGGATGGCTGTATGTATGTATGGATGTATGTATGGATGACTGTGTGTAGATGGATGGAATGGATGGATGGGTGTATGGCTGGCTGGATGAATGAATGAATGGACAGATGTATGGATGTATGGCTGTATGGATGGATGGCTGTGTGTGTAGATGGATGGAATTGATGGATCGCTGTATGTATATATGGATAGATGGATGGTTGTGTGGATAAATGGCTGTACTGTATGTATGTATGGACGGCTGTATGTATGTATGGAAGGATGACTGTGTGTAGATGGATGGAATGGATGGATGGCTGTATGGCTGGCTGGATGAATGGATAGACAGATGTATGGATGTATGGCTGTATGTATGAATGGATGGATGGCTGTATGTATGTATGTATGGATGGATGGATGGATGGATGGATAGATGGCTGTATGTATGAATGGATGGATGGCTGTGTGGATGGATGGCTGTATGGCTGTATGTATGGATGGCTGTGTGTGTGGATGGATGGACAGACGTATGGATGTATGGCTGTATGTATGGATGGCTGTGTGTGTGGATGGATGGATGGACAGATGTATGGATGTATGGCTGTATGGATGGATGGAAAGATGGATGGAAGGATATGCAAAATGCCCAAACATAATGTAAATAACCAACAACAATAAAAACAACTTAATTATAATTTACTTACATTCATTAATTTAAATGTAATGTAATTAGGTACACACATAGAAAGGGGGAGTCAAAAATAGAGAGTGCTGTTTTTCATTTGTTGGTCTTCTAACAGACAGATCGTTTTCAATTCTGTCACTCTCGCTTTGTGCTATGATTGTCACATTTTTACAATTGTACAAAGACTAAAAGAGATATTTGTTTTTTATATTTATCACACTCAATTAATGTTTAATTTAAAACTTAGTTTATCTTTATCTTTGTGTATGTTTGTGTGTGTTTGTGTGTACACACACACACACTCATACACACAAATATGGGTGTACCTGCAGAAGGAGTAGCCACAGTGAGCTCCATTACCAGAAGAGAGGTCAAGGTCCAACATACTGGGACATCATCATCTCCATCTTATCAGCGTTGTAATAATTTGACGATAAAATAAAATAAATAATAAAAAAGCACCATAATCTCAGCCAGCTGGAATTGGAAACTTATACAAGGGTTAGCGACTGGAGGTGGATGATGCCCTTGGGCCTCTGCTGTGCACTGGCAGCAAGGGAGAGAAAGACTGAAAATGTCCTTCTGTTTGACATATTGCACATCATGTCGCCCCTCTTTTACGGTTCTGCAATCTTTAGCATTTCACAGAAGGGTTTCCGAGTGCAGGTTAACTAGTAGCCAGGGGCTACAGAATTCCGTGTGACAAATGGAACAGTCAATTGGAATGGGGGAGTGGAGCGAAGCAGGCAGGGTGGGGTTTGGAAGGGTTACACCATGCAGGAGGACTGATCTGTAGTTATGGGGGGCAGATAAATCTCTTGCCCCTTAGCTTGTGATGGCTTGATCGAGGTTTGGGGCTTGAGTCCATGCTTAAGGTCAGAGGTCAAAAGCCACAAATTGTTAGGGGCCATGAGGGGGAATCAAGTAGATGTGGGTCTTTTATGACATTTGGTGCCCGGCCCGAAATTGTTTACAGACTGCACAGCTTTAGGTCAGTACCAAGGGAATATGGGCGAAAACACCATAGCAAATATGAGCATTAAAAACTGTTTTTTCTGTCAAAAATCGTTTTCACTGCCACTGATGTGAATTTTATCAGAGTGTTAAGAAAGTAATACTCTTTCTCAGCAAAGAACCAAATAATTGGTTAAAAAAATTAGAGTAATGACATTTTTGTTACAAAAGATTTCTATTTATGTTCTTTTCAACTTTGTATTCATCCAAAAAATATTGAAAAAAATTTATTATACTTTCCACAAAAAATACAAAGTTTTCAACATTAAATAAGGTGGCAGAAAATCAGCATACTATAATGATTTCTGATTGACCATATGTGTAATGTTCCTTGTCTGTCTGGTCCTGTTCTCCCCCCTGTCTTTGTATTTTTTGGTTTAGCACTCAATATGTTCTGATTAGTTAACTCGTCTCACCTGTTTTTCTCAGCTGCCCTCACTTTGCCTTTCAGTTTCTCTGTATATAATCCGTTGTCTTTTGAGTTCTAATTATCCTTGGCTAAAGTCTTGCGTGTGCTCTATGTCGTCCTGTTGTTTGAATCGCTGCCTCGTCAGCTTTTGTTTTTGTGTTCTTGGAAATATTAAAAGTTGCATATCAAGCTCTTCGTGTCCTCTGCTCCTTGCCATACTGAGAGGCGACGGCATCACACCACAACGGGCTCACTTATGACAATATGACACCAACTGAAAAAATTCACTGCTGAAAATTTTAAGTTGCCTTAACAGGGAGAAAGTACATTTTAAAACACGCTAATATAGCTATTAAAGATTTTACCAGATTTTTCATCAATCAAATACAACATGGGTGGGAATAAGAGACCTCTTAAAATTTTTGGTATAATATAATTCTTTATATATATAAAGTACAAATACACACTGTATATGTATATATTAGAATTTAATCACGTATGACCTCTTTTTTCTGTCTATGTGTGCATCACTGCACAACATCAATTCTACTGCAAGAGAATAATGTCCAAATACACACTTTAAACTTTAAACAGAGTGCTTAAATGTCAATCATTTGTACCGACACTGCTATGAAACACCGTTTCTAAGTTCATTTATAACATCCTAATATGATAGGGAAGCACCTGTGAAGAATCCCTTGAGTTTTGCCCTTTCACAAAATTGAGCACATTTAACAACCCTGTTAAAAGTCTCTGAAATATATCAGCTGAAGGACTCGTCTTTTCTCCTGTCACCTTTCACTCTCTGAGGAAGCAAGTTTTCCAACATCCCCATCTCATTTTTCATCCCCACATTCTTTAGCTCACACACACACACACACACAAATGCTCCTTCCATCACCCATTCGTTTCTCAGCTCTACAAATGCATTTGTTCAATACCTCCAGCAAACAGATTAGAGGCTTCTTATCTAAGGCAGGAGTACGTGATAATGGCTTTCACCAGATCCCTCCACTGTCACAGATTAAAATGGCTCTGGCTGAAGCGTATTAGCAATCACTTTTTTTTCTTCTACATTTTTTTTTGTTTCTGCTTGCCATTGGATTTCCTGTCCAATCTATTGTAGCAGGACCCTAAAGATACAAGGAGAAGTCAGTTTCAATCTGATAGGTGATTGTTTTTTTTCCCGTCTCCCTGTTGCCGATTCCCTGGTCTGCCATCGATCGATGTTTCGCCTGGCTGCTCGTCACCTTGCTGTGCGTGTGTGTGCTAATGGTGTCAGTATGCAAGTGTGTATGTGTCAATGTGCGCACAAGTGTCTCTGCCTCCTACACTTCCTTTAAACTTGATATGAAGTGATTGATCTTTGGGTCCAGTGAACAAAGGCAGACAACTAGGCCTGCCAGACAGACACAATGCGCTTTTCCACGCCGCTACAGAGGCTCAATTACAGGGGTTACCTGCGCTCCTTATTGGATCACGCCCGGCCCGCATCTCGGAGCTCTGCACTTCCTGCTCTCCACTGCAACACACTAACAGACACTCCACTTTGCTTAATGTACTGGGATCAGACTGCTGGGATTGCAGCTTGAGTAGGTTAACCCACCAGCTTACTGCACAATCCATTAATAACTTTCTCCTTTACTGGCTTCACGACAACACCTGTCCGAACGGAGTATCAGAGATAGAGTATAGCAGATTACATGAGAACACAGAAGGGTGCCTGATTTCTGACAGCTAAATGTGTCATATGGACTGGCCAGCTCTGGGGAAAAAAACAGCTGAAAATAACAAAAAAAAGGAAATGACACACCTCCACACTAAATTGATCTGGTTGATCTTTAGACCTTTGCTTTAACACTTCCTACTCCCCTGGGTCAGCTGTGAACATCTGAGACACTTGCAGATCCCTCTTGGTATTTGAGGCTCATTTACACTTGGCATTAACGTGCGTTTCCTATGTTCTGAATGATATTACTTCGTAAATTTAATTTGCATTTTTATTCTGATGACAATACGCCAAATACAGGCACTTATATATTATGTGAGAGGTTGTTAGCTGAAATATTTTATATTATATTTTATATAAAAAAAAATAAAAAATAAAAAAAATAATCAAGGTGCTTTCTGCTTTCCTTCTGTAAATTTTTATTATGCAGTGAAAAAGTAATGGAAAAATATAAGAGCACTTAGGGTTAGAAATCAGATTTGCAATATAGTCAAATAAATAAATTACATCATGTAAGCAAAAGGGTCAAGGTTCTGTTGTTTTTTTTTCACATTAAAAGAACAGAATAAAAATAAAAACCCAACAATATAATACCACTTTAATGACTCGGTCCATCAAATTATGTACCTCATATGCAGTGTAGCCTTATTAAATACAGTAAAAGCTGTTTATTTAAATTTTGAAATGCTCACAAAGACTGCAATTTTTTAATCAAAACTACAATAAAAAATAATATGTAACATTAACATTACACATTAAAATAACTGTTTCTATTTTAATATGTGACCCTGGACCAGTCTTAAGTCACTGGGGTATATTTGTAGCAATAGCCAAAAATAAATTGTAAGTCAAAATTATAGATTTTTCTTTTTTGCCAAAAATCCTAAGGATAGTTAGTAAAGATCATGTTTCATGAAGGTATTTAGTCAATTTCTTACTGAAAATATATTGAAAATTAATATTTGTTCAGTAATATGCATTGATAAGATCTTCATTTGTGATTTTCTCTGCATTTAGATTTTTCTGTACCCTCAGATTCCAAATTTTCATATAGTTGTATCTCGGTCAAATATTGCCCTATCCATCCAAATCATACATCAATGGAAAGCTTATTTATTCAGCTTTCAGATCATGTATAAATATCAATTTCGAAAAATTAACACTGGTTTTGCTGTCCAGGGTCACATATATTTTAAAATGTAATGTATTCTTATGATGGCAAGGCTGAGTTTTCAGCAGGCTTCCCTTGTTACATAGTCCTTTAGAAATCATTCTAATATATTCTAATACACATTTGGTGCTCATTTCTTATTATTATCAATGTTGAAAACAGCTGTGCTGCGTAATACTATTGTGGAAAATGTAAACAAATTTTTCAATATTCTTTTAATTCTTTTCAAAAGAACTGTTATTTACATTTTTATTTAACAAATGTAAAAGTTCCAGGTCACTATTGATCACTTTAATGCACCATGCATGCTTAATTATTAACTTATAGCCAACATAAATAAATAATTCTTCTGATCAGAGACTTTTGCTAGCTGCTAGTTACGCAACTGTGAGTACAGTAGATACCTAAAATCCAGTGTCAAATGCAGTCCAATCACTCTGCACAATTGCATGTGGCTGTAATGGCAAATGCAAATAGGGGTTTTAGTGTCATGTACGACATCCTGCTCCTATACATTGCATAACTTTATGTAATATGTGATTTGCAAGTTACTGCGGTGTGTTCAGAGCTCTCAGGTCATGTGGGAACATTAGCAAGCTGGTGCATCCTTTGCACACATTCCTCAGCCATGTCATCGACAGGAATTTACTGCATGCAAATGAAGCCAGGATGTGCACGAAAGGCTTGGAGATGAGATATACATATTTAATGAGATAAAATGAAAGGTGGAAGGAGGAGGTGGGGAAGAAGGGGTTAGGGTTCCAGATCCTCTCGTTTTCTTGTTTTTATAGACTGGTCCCTTACAAGCAACCAAATGTCACAGCTGCTGTTAATCCTGCTTACATCTGGACTAATGAGGCAGCAATACACACAGTCGTGAGAGTGCGTGGGTGTGTCAGAAAAAAAAAAAAATAGGAGAGATCCTAAACCACTTGTGTATATTTGCACATGACTGTGTGTCTGTGTGTTTCTCAGCAGTGCTGCCGCCTGAAGGTCCCTCATTTCCCCTGGGGGAGACGCTCACTGCCTTGGTTTCATCTGCGGTGAGAGTGATTATAGAGACGGTCTCTTAATGAAACCCTTCCACAAAAGTATGTTAGGACAGTCATCGTCAGCCCAGCAGGGCATTGTCTTAATCACAGAATGGACCTGACATGGAGATTCTTAGAAAACACACTAACTAGATTCATCTCAACTCGCCTCCTGCTACCAAGAATGCCTGTTTTACTTGACTCATTCGCTTAGGGTGCCTGTGTACGCTAGACACTGTAATGCAGTGGAAGTGACAGAATGTGTGGTGGATCTAAAATGTATATATATTGACAACAATCTAAATTATCAGTCTTTTTGTAAATGTGCATTAAATTAGAATTGTGACTCAACAGAGTTCCTATGAGTCCGAGTTCAGTGAACACAACTCATTCAAGACTTGTACAGAGACCATCATATACAGTACATACATCTGTCTAGAATGACAAACTGAGACGGCAAGAAAAATCCAGAAGAACTGTGAAAACTTAAAGAAACCTACCTGCAAAGCTACAGTACTGTTAAAAGTTTTAAGTACTTGAGTAAAAATGCTGTACAATGAAAATAATGTCATAAACAGATTTGGTTTATGACATTACACATTTGGTGTGACCATCCTTTGCATTTAAAGTGCACTTGCACCTAGTTTTTCAGGGAGCTTTGCAGGTAGGTCTCTTAAAACATCTTGAAGACATTGCCACAGTTCGTCTGGTTCCAGTTTGTTCAGTTTCCAGACAGATTAGATGATAATGAGATCAGATGTCTGTGTGGACCATTGGCTGTTGTCAAACTCTTTGTACAAAGGAAACGCTCACTGGATTATTTCAATTAATGGCAAAATGAATTTTCAGAAATGTAAACTAATATTTCCAGACAATGCAGCAAAAGACAGAAATGACCAGCTAAAATTAGTGTTTGTGTGTTTGTGTAAAGGCAGGCCTTCAGTCATGTGTGTGTGCGCGCAGGCATGTTTGTTTTTGATAAAATAATCGCCTATTTTTCCTACTTCTTGAGTCAGTTTGTCAGTGCAGGTCAGTTTAGTTTACATTGAGTTCTGTGCTGTAATTGTAGGACAGTGTTGGTTTCTGGTTTAGAGTTGCCAGGATCCTTAGAGATGAAGAGAGTCTAGACCTGCTACAGGTTTAAATCACTAGAAAATTGGTTCTTGCAAGCTTGATTGTGTTGGTAAATGAAAGTGTGTGTGACTTTGGTATCCCTCTGTGTATGTGTGTGCAAGACCGAAAGCGTTTCTTTTTTTCTTTTGGCTTTCAGATAGAATAAAAAGCCAGAATAACTGAGATACCAAACCCACGATAATAAGAGGATATCTAACCTTTTCTCCTATAAAAGCTTTCTAAAGGAAATACTAGAAATCTGAAATAATGAGATCATTCGTGCTACTAGGTTTATTCACTTGCAGTTAAACATAACGCTGTCCTGGTTTGCTACCTAAAACTGCACATGAACCTCAAGGCAATGAAGGCACACCGATAAACAACTACATTTTAGTACAGTAGGTTGCATAAAACCCGACAGAATCCTATTGCGGCAAGTTTTTTACCGTAAATTATTGAGCAGCCTACACATGCCACACAGCTGCAAAATGATAAATCATCCTCGAATCAAATAGAAACATCTCCATATGAACGTAATGAAAAAAAAACAGGGAGGTAACATTTCCATAGGGCGACGGGACGGAGCTCGTACTGGGGATGGGGTTCTAGTGCCCTGGGCTGGCAGCATCTTCTCTATTACTCTATTGTGCTGTCCTGGCCAGGCCTGTCTCTGTCAGCATACCATTATTATGAATAGTGAGCATAATGCGTTGCCATGAATAGGATTGTCTGCCTGATTGTGATGTATAGTTTTTCATTACTGCTCCCCAGCCTCTGCCATTAGGCATGTGGAAAACTCTATTTATCCCCTAATTTGTAAAAATCCCCTCCCTGTCTGATAGCAATCAGAGGACTGTAATTGTCTGTGGAGCAGTGACGGCTTCGGCTTGATGAAGAGCTATGTGCGCAGAAGAGCAGGCCGCCACCGCCGGCCAGGCCGATCGCCCCGGTACAGCCGCCGCGAACCCCTGCGTTCAACCCCGCACCTCATCCCTGCACACAATTAATAACCATTTGCAAATGGCAGACATGTAACAACCCTCCCATCTCCATTTACCAGCATCTTCCTCTCACACACACACACACTCAAGAGCGGACGGGTGAAAAGGTGCGACGCCAGCAAACGGACAGGCAGGACAAATGAAGACGTGACAGGGGCAGCATGTTAATTAATGCAAATGTAGCATGGAGCGATAACTTCATCCACAGTCGTCTCTACAGTCGCCTAAATTTTACCGGCTCAATTAAGGCTCCCTCCGAGGCTCTGTTTCTGTGTAGCAAACTCCGCCGTTAATTCCTGCTGATGAAAACACGCATGGACAGCTAAAAGAAAGTCATTGTTGCAATTTTGGAAGACCACCTCCTCCATTCTCCACCACTGTAATTCTTCTAATTTGCAGGGAGGTCTTAATATATGCGTGTGCATTATTTTAGGCAAATTTGAGAGTTTTGCATGTTAATCGGGTTATTCTAATTTATGATACACCATTATGCAGATAATACTGAATTACTTCTTGATTGAGGACCACTAGCGAAGCCCCTACCCCCACCGAAAATTGTACACACAGTAGCTGCACTCCTCGTAGTTAACGGTCTTTGTATTTTAGAGGATCCTTTTAAGTAGACATCCGTCTTGATAAACACTTTATGCATATCAGCTTCCACTTGTGGCCTGGCAGTGAGAATAATGGCTGTCTAATTGACTCATTTAGGGGCCTTTTGCATACAGGAGGACGTTGCATTAAATGTTTGATCGTCCTAATTTCCAAACACATCATTAGGGCCATCTCTGGCCTCTTAATAACAACTTTATGAGGCTGCTTTAAAAGTCTTGCCTTTTTTTGTTTCTTTTTATTTTCGGCCTCTCTCTTGTTTCGCCAAGTCGCTGGCCATAATTAAGTCAAATATTTCAAAATATGGTAATGCAGAACCTGTTTGAATAAGTGTCTTCCATTTCCATAATTCTATTATGGCGTAGAGCACACTAATTGGTTGAGAGTGTGGGTATAGCTCGCTGGAAATGTTGCAGTAATTACAATCAGAGTGGTCCACCAGAGTTTATGTAAACAAACTACCTCTCTTCTCTTAAGGAGTGGACAAAACCTAAACTGCAAAATGGATATGATATACTGTAGTGTATTAGTCGGTACACATTATTACATGCAATAACTACCAGTAAAACACATTATGGAAGGAAGCAAATGCTGCAGAAGAAAAGTGCAGACACCAACATTAAACTAATGCAAAACATTTCTAAACACAATTGTAGTAACAAATACAAGGAATATGATTACATTTACATATAAAAATTAATATATGAACATATATTCCATGCATTGGTTACTATTTGTGCCCAGAAATGTATACACAAATATAAGTAAGAGATTCCCGTTTGCATTCATTTGTATTGTATTGCTTATCAAATTGGAAATAAAAAACATAGTATTTATTATCGGTGCATTTTTTATCATGATTTTACTATACTTATTGTGAGTGTGTGCATGTTTGCTCACTTACACATCTGTGTTGATTATAGTCTTTCAGCAGCTCATGCTGTTGACATCCTGTCTGCCTTCCGTCCACAATGTCAGTTCGTGATGAGGAACTCATGATACTTACTACAGAAATACGTGTTTGGCTGAAGCCTTTAGGATATGAAGGAATTAACTGACAATGTGTGCTCTAAATATCCATATCCAAGGCCATACTGTGACAGGCATACAAACAACTAGTTTTAATAAAAATACAAAATATTTTAAAATACTGCTGTAACATTTTATGTACTAAGGCTAAATATTAAATACTTTGAAATGTTGACAGTTGAAGTGGTCTGTGTTTAAAAAAGCATTTATCCTAAATCATTCACAGAAATATTTATAGCACATATTTCTTTTCTATTTTGCTGAATTATTGAATATTTAAGATGTACTACACACACATCATTTTTCTATCATTTTTCCCAAACTGATAATTTTCTTTTATTTTCTTTCTTTCTTTTTTTTTTTTTGCCTTGGAGAGAGGAAGGTTTTATTATGATCTAGCCAGTCCTCCTAAACAATCTTGTCTGTGTTTAACTGAGAGGGCATGTTTGTCATCTCTCCTCAGCAGACAGATTGCATTACAGAGGAATATACATCTTTCATTTAATCCCTACTAAGGAGGAGAAAGGATCAGTCCAAAGTCATACCACATAACAATCAAGTGCAAATTTTAATCTTCGGCGTTCTGATTCAAGACTGTTTACCCTCAGCCTGCTGTTACAGAGAAACGGTGTCAAAACACTTTAAGTGAGACAGCAAAGAAACGGTGAGAAAACATTGTGCACACTTGTGTCTCCAGCATCTGTAATTAACCTTGATGCTTACTGCTGTTGTTTCCATTGATTTTTTTGTTTCACATGTGGGTGAAAATTGCACTTTAAGTTACCCTGAGTGTTTAAATTAATAATGAAACCACAAGAGTGCCCTCCTCTGACTTTCAATTAAAACGATCAAGCTTATCGGATCAATGGGGGGGAGAGGAGAGGAGAGGAGAGGAGAGGAGAGGAGAGGAGAGGAGAGGAGAGGAGAGGAAGTGAGTGTAATTGCACTGCTGAGCTGGACGTGGTCGGCACGAGACAGCAGGAAGTCAGAAACACAAACAAGTATGTTCCAGAGGAAGCAGGTGCTGTAGGTTTGTATCTGTTGGTGTTTGGAGCTGTGGATCCCCCAATCAGATGCTCATCAGGCAGATGCATCCGGGTCTCATGGCCAACAGACAGCAGCACCGCCCCCACGCTGGCAACACAAACAACCAGTCAACCGGGCAAACAGGCTGACCTGTCAGGTCACGAAGGTCGGATACCAATAGAATGATCACATTTTGGCGAACACGGTCTGCTTATTACAGTACTTCGAAGACAGCTGTGTAATGGTTTGCTCTAAACCTCTGGTAGCTTTATAGACTATTAGAACTCTGTGATTTGTAAACTTGTTAACATGAAAGTAAAAGTTCGCATTTATTGGAAATTATTCCCTGTTTAGCACAAAACACAATGATACATTTTCTACAATTCTTAGCAGAAATTTAAAGCTTAGCCTTGAAATAAAATTTATTATTTAAATTAAGTCATTTTGAACTTAAATTACTTTTATTATTTATGTGCAAAACAAAAGTAATATTTTGAAAATTTGTAGTTGTTCTTTTTCATGCAATTACAATTAAAAAAAAGTTTTTTAAACTTCCAAATGGGCATAACAAAAATGTGGTAACACCTTATTTCAAGGTGTCCTTCTTACAACGGTTACATGTAATTATAATAACAATATGCTATGCATAATAACTTGTTACTTTCACAAAGACAAACACAAATTCTAACTATATAGTAAATATATTTAGCTAATTAATATTAGTCAGTACTTAAATAATTATACTGTAACAAGGTACTGTAATAAAGTATAAACAAAAATGAATTAAATTATAAAATTTAGATGCATATACAAATACAAATATCTATATTATTTAATGTATTTTAGAAAACCTTTTTATATTATTAGCACCTTAAGTCTCTTACAAAGACTGCATTTATTAGATCAGATAAAACAGTAAAAAGACTAATACTGTTTTTTATGTAATTTATTCATCTGATGACAACGTTGAGATTATTCCAGGCCTCAGCGTTACATGATCCTCCAGAAATCATTTAAATATACTGATTTGGTGCTCAAGCAGCATTTCGTATTATCAACAACAAAAGCAGTTATGCTGCTTAATACTTTTGGAAATCTTTAATGTATAAAATAAATATTTTAAATATCATATACACATACTAAATGCATGCTTGCTAAGCTATATGAAACCACTTTTACTCTTGTTTATTCTAGTGTGCAGTTAACAAAGACAACGAGAACCAAATAATTTTCAAACAACCAAAACCTACAGTTTGAACTATACTTTTGGCACAGTGCAAGCACTGATATTTCAGGAAAGGCAAATCTAGTGTTAAATTCTGCAGTCACACCTCTGACCAGGAATTTGACTAGAGCAAAGCTTTAACTGTGAGGTAATCTTGCCAACCTGGGGCGAGTGATCTCACTGGAAGGCAGGTGAAAACAAGGGGAGGATCCAGTCAATTGTCAGGCCAATGTCAGAGGGTGAAAGTGCAGTGAGGTGACTCAGCGTTAGCCTAGGTAATGGCTTCCTCTTCCTGCTGGCCCGGTGCGTCCTGCTTCATGGACCCACCCACAGTTTGGGCCATGTGGAAGCATGCCTACAATAACAGCCTTAAACACGCAGGGAAGGACAGCAGCAGGTGGGGATGGGGCTTCACAACTCTGTGTCAGTGCATGTATTGTCCTACTCACTGACCGTGAAGCAGGAGGATGTTTGTGAGTGAGACTGTTTCTATCTTCCCTCCGTCTCATTAAAAAATGCCCTCATGGGAAAGTCCTTCATAGTTAAGTCACAACATTTCCCCTCAGTGAAAATAGATAATGAGAACGGCTGGGAAAGAACATTACTGTGATTCAAAATGGTGCAAATCACACTTATCAAGTCATCTTGATTTAAAACAACAAATTATGGAACACGGCCAGAGGCAAAGGATGCATAACGACGTGTTCAATCAACGCTAAATTTAACAGTGAATATCAACAATAATATTTAGCTTTTTACGGTCCAGCATTTAATTCATTTCCCATTCCTTCAGTCCACAAATCTCCTCCAAAAACAACTGCTCAGTGTCTGATGGAAATCATTGACCCACGCTTGCTCAGCTGCTTGATTGCTTGGCACATTTAGTTATGGATGAGTGACACCTGCTGGTGGTTAACTTAAGCAATACATCAAAAGGCATCTCTACCCCTGCCCTGGTGAAAAACGCTAACACAAGGTCATTAAAATGATTTCACAAGCTATATGTGGAGGACAGTGCATAAGGCATTGTGGGCCATAGGCTACTCCATTTCACCATGTTGGGCTCAACAATAGAGATGGTCCAAGTCCAATGTGAGAGCGTTTTTGGTCAATTGATGAGACAGTCACTTGATCTTTTAGGTCACTGTTGCATTGCCACAGAAACTTTTAGGCTTACATTTGGTAATCTTGTATATTCATTTCACACCTTGCAAACTAAAATATTTGGTTTTATATGATTGAATTCTATATTGCTTTAGCAAAATTGCAAAGAATTACATACTGTGTGTATATATATACCCACACATTTCTTTGTCAAAATTATATTTATGAATATGATGTAACTGTTAAACTGGCACAAAGAAAATACACATTTAATTAATTATTTCTAACAAAAAAACTATAAGCAAAGTATATTATTTAAGTAAATACTAACACAAAAACAGAATTATATATATATACACATACACACACACACACACACACACACAGTAACATATGACATAAATAATATAAGTATATTTCATGTATAATGCTAGTTAATAGTAAGTATTAACAAATAATTAAAATCAGGAATTATTCATGTTATATCATATTTCTAACAAAAATATTTATTCAAAACACCATGAGGTACAAAAATAAAAGCTAGCAGAAAAATATCCATCCTACTGAGTTAAACTGCATGCGGATAGCAACTTATTCTGAAGTTTTTCCACTCATGACAGGAACCAAAAACTAATCTTCAAACATAAGTTGGATTTGAAAAAAAAAGCACTTAAACCACGCAGCATTAGAATAAATACCCCACAGTAGAACAAAATTTCCTAATTTGTTCTAATCCCCAACGTAAGCAGTTATGTCCTGTGAGGCAGAGGAAGGAGTCGGTCTCAATAAGAACTCGCGGTGAGTGGATTACACATGCAGCTCTTCTAAGCCCAGCCAGACCAAGCTGCATTAAGTACAGTTAAATATCAGCCATTAAATGAGATCATTCCTTTGCTCTGTAAAGGGGTCAAACTAAGAGGGGGATATGGATGCATAAAGGGATGGAGAAGTTTGCTAAAATCATCAGAGGGGAGAAATAGTGTGAGAAAGAGAGATGCAATGGAAAGGGAGGATTGTTTTCCTGGTCACTCCGCCTTTCTGACATAGCCACTGAACA
Source organism: Enteromius viviparus (assembly GCA_032353835.1). Classification (NCBI taxonomy): domain Eukaryota; kingdom Metazoa; phylum Chordata; class Actinopteri; order Cypriniformes; family Cyprinidae; genus Enteromius; species Enteromius viviparus. Next base: position 8,318,861 of record JAUCNO010000663.1, read on the forward strand.
CAAATATCATTCATTAACAGTAATCTGCCATTTTAACACTGATGTATGGTCCCTAAACAGCAAGCCACTGGTTCACATCCCTGGCTATAAAACACAGGGACAGTTTAAATATGGACCTGCTGGTCCAGGGACGACTGGCTATCCGTCTCTCCCTCCCTCCCTCTTCCCCTCCCTTCATCCTCTTGTCCTACCCTCCAGCAGAGCTCAGGTGCCGCACCATCGCGCCGCAAATGAACACATTTCCAGCGAGCAGCACCTCTGATGGCTCTATGATTTCTGACAGGTCAACAGCTGGAGAGAGAGGGGAAAAAAGATAGAAAGAGAGAAAAGACCTTTTAAAATCCTCCTAGAGTCCAACTGCTTACTCAACAAAATGAATAAAGTAGTGAATTGCATTTAATGATAAAGAAAGCAATATTTTATTACATACAATCAATATATAAAAGCTTAGATAATCCCAACAGTAATGGTTGATCTGGGAATAGAATAAAAGAGAAAACAATAGAATAGAATAGAATAGAATAGAATAGAATAGAATAGAATAGAATAGAATAGAAGCACTAGCCAATCATTCTCATCTAATTCTATGGCCCACCATGAAGACAGAGACTAAATTGGCAGACCTCTGTAATCAGCTTCGTTTAACGCTAAGTTGATTAAGGCAAGTTAATGAACACTGTGTTACCAGGACAAATAACATGAAAAGAATGAACACAATCAACTCATTTACAAGAACGCAAATGCGCCTCAACATTCAAGCATTACAGGCCAGTGCAAAAGCTGATTCAAAGAATAATAAGAAAGATTAGAAGCATGCCACAAAAAAATGTCCTCAACATAAGCAGTATTGTTACTTCCCTAATAATGTGTAATTTAAGCTTATCAGCCATATTCACAACCCAGCCTCTTTAAGATTCTTTTTTTTTTTTGTATTATTATTATTATTGATTATTTTTTGCACAAAAGCCTTCTACAAATTAAAGTAAGAAATTAAATGGGTAATTGTGAAAGTTGGGAAAGAGGAGAAAGAAAAAAAGGTCTGATTATCATTAAAATTTAAATTATCATTATTATCATTATCAAAAGTATTATCATTAAACAATTTATATTGTACTGCACAAAGCTTTTGGTGATATGGGTAGGTTTAGAGATGGTGTAAGGAATGGGTTAACAGTGTAATTACAAATGCAATTACAAATGTAGTTACAGAAATAAATTACAGATGTAATTAGACTACATGCAGGTATTTTAAAATTAAAGTACAATGTAAAAACATGTATCTGCAAAATAAGTGCATTGTATTAAATTCATTTAAATAGAAGTTCACAGTAGTTAAGCACACTTACAGTGGGGTCAAAAGCACATACTGTGGGAAATAAAGTTGCAACTGGAAAATGAAAATTTGCACATGAAGAATTAACAGCTATGAAGCTGCAGTTGCAAGAACCAAAGCCAAATTTGTCAGAAAAGCCAGAAAAAAAGACAAAACAGAAGCTAAAAGGGTGAAAATTACTTTTTTTCATGGTTTCCTTAATAATTAACAACAACAACAAAAAAAGAATGATGAAAAAAAAACTCAGGTACACAGCCCACCAGGGGTCCATGGCCCGTACTTTGGTAAATTTCATTCATTCAAATACTTGCATTTTACACCAGTACAGTGCACTATTTTCACTAAAGTACAAAAAGCAATCTATGCAGTGTAGACAACAAACAAATAAAAAGTGTGTTACCATTTATAAAACATGCCATTTATCATCTTATTTTATTACCTAGGGTTGATAAAAATTTGCTAGAATAGTTTATCTTACACATATATGGAGGCAAATTTACCCAATTTTACCCATTTGAACCTGCATAATAAAGAATAAAGAGTATTCTCGGAGAGAGGTCCCTGTGTTGCGGGAGACATCGGCGGGCTGTGAATCACGGCAAAACTCAGCGCCAATCCCTGCTCAACTAATGCAGACATAAAGCTTTCTCCTTCAAATGAATAACTGCATATCTTAATCAAGTTAGCATCCAGTTATTTTGCCTGGCAAATAAATATTTCTATAATGTTATACATGGGGCTCTTTCCCATCAGGGCCGGGCTATTAAAGTGATTACATTAGAGCCCCCGTTAGTGTGAGAGATGGACACACAGTGACTTTTATGTGCCGGTGGGCCACAACATACAATTACAATAGCAAAAAAGTCATTTGGAGAGAGCGCGGTAATATGAGAATGGACACGGTGAGCTGACCTCTCTGTCCTCTCATTTCAATGCAGCCATTTTGTTTCATGCAGCGAGGATCCATGGTGGCTCTGGGGGTAGTTTGTCCTCATTAGAGCAGCTCTGAATGGGAGCGCGGCACAGGCGCGTGTCCGACACAATCTGATAACACAGCTGAGGAGTGGGGAAAATCAATCTGCTGTCGGCGTGATGAGGGGAAGTGTGAGGAGAGATGGCTTCCGTGGTACAAGAAAGGAGGAGAGGGTCGGAAACACAGGGTTTAAGTGAGGGGAAAAATGAGTCATGTTGCTGGCACTTCAACTACAGCGATGATGATTTTGAAGAAGAAATGTGCTGACACTTTAAAGACTACATATACAGCCGCCATTGCAAAGTCACTGCGATATTTCATCTGAATGCAGAGCGAATAAAGAGGCTGGATAAATTGAAAGAACCCCAGTTAAGTTCATCATGACCTAAATTTTTAGATGCTCTTATGAGTAGTTACAATACAATAGATTATGCAGTATTTTATTTCCAGCTCTCCTTTTTCTCTCTCTCCCTCTTCATTACTCCAAGCTGGTCACAAATACACAACAATTCAAAAATGAAAAAAACAACACAATTCAAAATAACCATGTTTTTGTTTTAGCACATTTTAAAATGTAATTTATTCCTTTAAGCTCACAGTTAGTCAGTGTCACGTGATCCTTCAGAAATCATTTTAATATGATAATTTCATATTTTTAAAAAACATTTCTTATTATCAACGCTGAAAAGAATGGCACTGCTCTGGAAAACAACATACTTTCTTTTCAGGATTCTTCAAAGAGCGGAAAGACTAACAGGACAGCTTTCATATGAAATAGCTTTTTTGTTGTTTCTAATTTAATGTGTCCTCGCTGAATAAAGGGGGGGGGGCTAAACTGAATCAGTTGTCTCATAAGATATGTGCATTTATTAAACTATTTGCATTTTCTTAAATTAAGTTTGATAGTGGTCATATTTTAATCCACACACATACGCTACATTTGTTAGCCGTAGGTGCTAACAGCGCTGATGTTAATTCCTGTTAAGCCTCAACCTCTTTGTTCAGATTTTGTCTCCTTCCACATTAAATTTATGAAAATTGTGTTTCTAATATTCCTTGAGCCTGGCCCATAACGGCCTTATTAAATCAATTGGGTAGGATTACGCAGAAGAAAAAAAATCAATGCCAGCCTGTAATTGCATATTACAACGTTATTTTCCGCATTGATATTGATAATATGTATGTTTACATTTCACATGATTAAAATCAATGTTGTAAAGTGAGTTATGACAGCTCCCGTTGATGAGTCACATTTATGGAGCGTGGTTAATAGGGTAGTTGATGCTCCACACAGAGTGCCATCATTTATCTCTATATAGAAAGCATCCTTGGCCCAGAGCGAGTGTGCTTTCTCTTGCTATCTTTTTACCTTTTTTTTCTTTTTTATTGTATATTTTTTTTCACCAAATTAATTCACCAAACAATTGGAAAATTATTTATGCTTACTAAAATTTTTTTTTTTTTCTTACGACTTAATTGTAAATGTAAAGTGTGTAGCATATTCTACAAGTAAACTAAATGCTGAAGTTGATTTGTAAAATGATATTTTTCTATGTTTTTGAGCATCCCAGCCATCCTGACATAGCAAAATCATCTCATGTGGTAGAGGAATGTCTGTTTGTGTGACCAATAATTCAGGAAAAACACATTATTTTTCGCAAATTATGCTTTGTTCAGCCATTGGTGCAGAAATTAGACACTTTACCTTCGAGTCTTAATTAGATTTACAAATCAATGAAATAATGAGATTTTATAAAAAGTTACATGGTTGTTTGCTTGCATTCAATTGGAAAACAAGGTAAACATGAAATACTGAAAAAGTTCTTTACAACATAAGTGCATTATCAATTGACGAGTGGTTCACAATTTTCGAACTGTCTCAATTTAATCTTGAAAATTTCCCCACTTTTGAATATATGCCTCTGATTCAATCTTCTATTACAGACCAGAATTTGCACTTCCATTCCTGTTCGAGTGACGCGCCCATCACCCAAATGAGATTGGACTCCTCTGAAGGATGGATGCCCCTCTCCAAACTGTTTTCCCCCCTCTAAATAGCTACGGCACTTTACGCTGCCACTCGAAGAGCATTTTGTTGGTGCTCGGCACCTATGACGGCCTCACTCCTAATTGTGTTAGGGGGCTCTTTGGATTATGCGTTTTACTTTGGGATGCAATGTTTGCCGTGTGTTCCCTGTATCATGTGCCTCTCCTGCAGTTTGTGTGCGTAACCAGATCCACCTCTGGGACGGCTCTGCAGCAAAACACAAATGCGGGGATACATTTGGGGACACAAACACACTCTAACAAGCACACATGCACACTCTGCTATCTGTACTGATATCTTAAAAGTAAAAATTTTCACCCACTTTCAAATATATCGGCAAAAACAGATAACTCATTTTTAACAATTTTCAAAAATGTTTCATTATGCATTCTAATTATACCCAATCAAACCTCAGTTGATTTATTTTCATAAGGTTAAAAAAAAATGGTTAAAACATGATTTTTGAAAAATTAAGTTTTCTGTTTTTGCAAATAAACTCTTCATATATTTATATATATATATAGGGTTGTGCAAAAAAATAACACATTATTAACGATATTTATTATTAGGTCAATTCTGTAAGCCTATTTAACTGTAGATTCATAAGGCAGGTGCTAGGATGGTGTGATAGAGCACCTACAAATCCCACCCCCCAAGTCCACATCCCCAGGTCTCAGTCTGCTCTACCGGTGAAGCTTTAACTTTAATTAAAAGTTTTTTTCCCTGCAGGTGACCTACATGCTTCTGCAAGGTGACTGAGAAAAAGGGAAATGATTATAAAAAAAAGGTGGGAGTAAATGATGGAAGTGTGGCAAAAAGAAAAAAAGTAAAAACAGAAGCAAGACAATATAAAAACATATATTTAAAAATAATAAATAGAAAATGTATATTACATTATATTCATTTTATATTATATTCATATTATTTCATATACATGCCACAAGTATGTAACTACTGTATACACAAGAGTAAAAAGCAAACTCTTTTTTTTTTGATGTCTTGTTCATCAATCATGACAAAGCCACCTCTAAAGAGAGAGGTTCATTACAGAGGATATCTTTCGCCTATTCTTTTATCAGTAAGTGCTGAAACACTGTGTCAGTGCTGATCATAAATCACTGAGTTATGATTATAAGACAGCAAGCATCTGTCTGCTAACACCTCCCCTGGCAAATGATAATTGAGAATCAGACTTTCAGGACGTGGCACAACGTTACACCTCCCTGAGCTCACCTTACAGAGGCCCCCGATCTACAGGGGCTCCCCTGTTCTTCAGCACAGCCCAGGGGGGAGAGAGATGAGAGAGAGATGGAAGTGCTGGGGGCCGGCGGGTGGCTTCAGGACGAGGGAGCTCTCTGTTTCACTTAGTGTCTGTCTCCCGCAGCTGAGCCCTCCTCTGACTGGGACTTTATCTGCGTTCAATCACGGCACAGCTCCAGCAGGCCAGATCGTTGGCCACCCCGGGCTCCCGGACAGTGAAATATGGCCACAATTAGCCCCGGACACAGTTCAATGATGATAAACCGCATTCGCACCTTTTACGCCATGATTAAAAGGCCTGTCCGCTCAGCCACTGATAGAGAGAACTAATTTCACATTATTATTATTATTATTAGCATTCCTTGATTGTAATGCACTCACCCATTCCTTCCTCTCCCTTTCCATCCTTTCTTTCGTAGCATCCAAGCCTCGGATAGATGCCGAGGGGCTCTTTATCATTTACACATCAGCGGCTGTGCATTGCTCCCCTGTCTGCCCCATTTATTTCGCCTCTCTTTTCTATGTATACCTATACCACTCTATCTTTATTCACATCTATCAGCGCATACACAGGGCGGCCCATCTGCCCGGGGGCCACTTCTCCGATACCAAACAAACAAGACACCTGCAGAGAATATTACACAGTTCTGTCAGCGCAGACCCTCCAATGTCATCCACGCAGATATGAACCCCACTACCACGGAACGGATACACACATACAATCATACTGAGAGAAGAAAAAAACAGGCACAAAGTCACTCCTCACCCGAAAAGAGTTGATAAATGGAGGGGCCATAATGAAATGGAGACATCAAGGAGCATGAAAAGGAGGAGAGAAAGGAGAAGGGAGGGGGCCGTAATCCTGCAGGAACAGAACTGTCTACGGAGAAAGAGGGGAAAGAACAGGGGAGTGAGAAAGAGAGAGAGAAAGAGGCAGAGGAATAAGAAGGATCGCCTTTCGTCCGTGTTCCATCAAGGGAGAAATTACACATTTACTAAGGTTTTTTCTTAGGACGACTGCCCCCATAGATCAAACCACTGGATGTACGAGCCAATTTTCAACATGAAATATAGACACCAAGAATCAATTTCACCTGTGTTCTCTCCCCCTCCTCTCCTCACACCAGCGGCCGGACCCATGGATCAGACCATGCTTTATGTCTTCCCGTTACCCGTCCACTGTCCGATACACCTCCATTCCGAATGTCGAGCGTGTGTATGATGTAAGTATATTAAATAGACTTATTTAAATAAATCATGCTACCTGCCTCTGTAATTGAGTCTTGAATTCTTCCAGAGGTAAGAACCTGCTTTTTATCCTTTTAACAGGTCATCACGGGACACTAAATTCCCAAATAACCAACAAAGCAAACATATGAAAATTAAATGAAGCAAGAGCTTTAAATCAATAAAAATACACGTGATTTGGTTATGTTTAAAATACAAGCACAAAACACACAATTGTTTATAAATAATAACACAGCATGCGCATTCCCGGTGGGAAAGTTAATCACGACACTCCCAGCATATATCCAGATATTATCGGGGGAGAGTGAGCTTGTGACGGCAAATTATTTTCATGGTTGGCTGTGTATGTGGCAATGCACTTTACAACATGTGGTTATGTTTTTAATAGATGCTAAAACAGCTGTGTGGTTTGCACCTGGACAGCAGGAAGCGACTCTTAAGCCTACTTCTGCTTTGCTAAGAAAGACATACAGCGGATGTTCAGATTTTTTTTCCTCATCAATGTACACACAGCACCCCATATTGACAGAGACAGAATTGTTGACATTTTTGCAGATTTATTAAAAAAGAAAAACTGAAATATCACATGGTCCTAAGTATTCAGACCC
>JAUCNO010000663.1:8336264-8348315 GCA_032353835.1 Enteromius viviparus
TCTAAAAAAAATGTCCTTCCTTCTGTTCTATCTATATGAAAAGTAAAAAAATCCACAGTAAGTATCTTCTTCTCCCAGGAGCATACTGTGCGATGACAACTCTCCAGCAAAGCAGTCAAAGGTCAGATCTTTGGCTTTTGCTATGTGTGATGAAAAGGGAACCGAAGTCCTCCAGGTAGGACTCACTAAAACAGCTTCTTTGGAATGCAGCTGCTTTCCATCCTCATAATATTTTCAGCCAGCCATAGGCAGTGGTGTGTAATAATTGTACTAACCATTAGTTAGAAACATGAATAGCCTGGACAACACAAACTTAAAATCACTGTGAGAACCTGTCTAGAGAATATTCAACACAACACTACATTTGCTTAGTATTAATATGATCAGCAGAAACATACTCAAAAATAAAAACTTAAACTTTTCAAAAATGATCCATATACCTACAAAACTCTTATGAAGTCCACTTTCTCATACCATGCAGAAATCAGTGTCTTCTTCACAGAGGTCACAAATAAAATAATTTCAGTTCCGTCCTTCAGATTTCCCTTCCATTTCCACTACAGGGGAACAATCTCTTCCATTTCCTCCACACACACTGTCCTCAAACTGAAGCATGAAACGGTAAGGCTCTTAAACCCCCACGCTATAACACAGCGCAGTTCCTGAAAAGGGTCCAAATGAGATAATTCATGTCTGTTTGCTCTAAATGGGAAAGCATCATTTTCTAATAGAATCATATTTCACCCAGACTAAAAGCTTCCTCAGGAACAATTAAAGATAACGAATGAGCATTGCCTTATTCAAACTGATCCCTCCACATATGCACCCATAACTCTAGACCAATTGTAAAATTGCCTCTTTGCGAATGTGCTGCTACGTTTAATATGATGTTACAGTCTCTTTCATTAATCAACTGCTAATGAGATTGAAGCCTTGCTGTTGACCAGGGCTAAGTCCTGCTTACTCAGGTTTCGCAAAGAAATAGTTTTCATTTACACAGGCTCTGCACTCGAGTAAAGCAGGCTGATACATAAAAAACTGATTCAAAGGCGGTAACAAAACATTTCACCATACAATGTCAACAATTGCTTAATGCGTGTGGTAATTCCAGTAAGCATCAAAAGTCTCAAAAGATCTATTATAAAAGAAATATATTGTATCAGCACTACTGCCTACAGGAACACAACATCTCACACACAGTTTTATGGAGAGACTTTTTTACCTGTTTGATTTCTTTTAACCAGGCTCTATTTTATTTAAGCAATCAACTGTAAACTAAAGTAATGCAAAACAAACCAAGGAAAGGAAGTACTACATCTGAATAAGTGTGGTAAGAAACCTCTGGAAACCCTTCTGGTAGTTTCATCGCCTAACTCTTTTTAGTAAACCTAATTAAATACAGGATAAAAGTAGTACAAGGAGATAATTCCCAGTAAGACAAGTGGTACAAATTAGCATTAAAAAGATAATGCTGCCCCATCGGTGTACTTAATCTTAAAGCAATATTAGAGTACACTCTTTCCTCTACTGTAATATTCTTAAAACTTATTCATGCTTATACGGTACCAATTACACACCTCTATCCGATTAAAAGTGATGTAACAGTGCTGAAAATGCCATCCCTTCGCAGTACTTATGACTATTCCTTCAGACTAGTGTCATTTAAATGAAAGACACCCAGAGCTGCAGGGCTGACCAGTCTCATTCTATTACTGAGAGTAGGCTGTAGTTTATTTTCTGACAGTTTGAAATTCAAGTGCAATAAAACTTTTACTTTTCCCAAGAGAAAAAAAAAAACACTTTGGCAAAAGTTTTGAAGAATGTTCCTCTTCAGAAGCCAAAAAGCATCCCTAGATGGCTTAAGGATGTGAAATGAGTGCTTTAATGTGCCAGTAGCTTCTTCCCAGCCAGGGGTCAGGTAAATACTGTTCAGATCAGGTAATGTGGTGGTAATATTTTGTAGATCATGTTTCTATTATTTAAATGACATTGTGCAAGGGAGGGAACCACACTGGCACACGGAAAGGTTGAGCAGTGGAGGGAAATGATTTAATGTAATGGGAGGAATAAAGCATCATTAGCGCAAATTAACTATTGTCAGCCGAGGTGATCTTGTTGGGTGCTAATGCCATTGGCAGCCGCTGAAGGTGGCAATTTACGCACAGGGGGTGGGGTGAAGTGAAGTGCACATCGGCATGCATTTAGCACCCAATGGCAGCCACGGTCACAGCTGTTCCATTGGATTTTGTCTCCAAGAGTTTAAGTAGTGCCAAGATGAAGAATGCCCATGTTTAATTCACGCCGTTTATGTTTAACTTCAGGCCAGGAATGGGCCGCAGTCCATTAATTAGTACCAAACGGCCATTCAAAACAAGATCTGCCTTGTACAGGTCGCCCATTTTCCCAGGTTTGAACGGCTGCGGTTTTACCTCCGTCACCTGCCAGCCAACTTGACGGTAGAAATGTGCACAGCAATAATACTACCACTACTAAAACACCACATGAAATCACTTTTAGTTACAGATGCACTTAGCACTTTTTAGTTTTGCTGTGCAACCTGCTGAGACCTCATGTTTCATAAATGATTAGGCCAATTCAAATGCAAAACATTTTAATGAGACTAAGTGCACCTTAAGGAATAAATGTTTATTTGAGTGAATAAATAAAATTAATAAAGAGCTCAATATTTTCAGCTACCACAGATTACTCTTACCTGAGACTTGATGACAATGCTGGTCTACTGGAATGTCCAAAAGAACACCCTTAAAACAAAACGTTGAAATCATTTAGCAAGTTTGTTAAGCTACATGTTTTATAAGAACAATTTTTATACTTTTACAAACGTTCGGTTTTCTGTGCTACTAAAGCAAGCAATGGTTTTAGATTTTAAATATGGCAATTTCTACCTTTACTTCTGTCCCTGTTGCCATTAATTTTTTTACCAAGAAGTCTCAAACTGTCCATTTAAACGATGAAAAAAGTATGATAGCAGCCAGTAATGATATCATAGAGCACGCAAAATTCTGCTTTCTTTCAGGACGAGAGCCAAACTGATATATTTTGCGTCATTTTCATAATAAAGAGGTGAGTCGTTGCGTTTAATTGGTCTGGATTTCATGCCAGGATATCGCTCATTACCTCATGCTGTCCGCCAAACTCTCCAGCTCAATCATTCCGTTTAGAACGTTTCTCCCACAGCTTCCTTTTGCAACACGAACTATTCTGCAACATGAACACATTAGCTGTGTTTTGATTTTAAGTAGTTTGGTACTCACGTGACGTTAGACCCTATTAACCCAAGCCGCCGTAGGTTTGTAAACATAACATAGGTTAGTTAGCGTAATCTCTCTTTCTTCCGTCGCAGCTCTCCTCAGTTCCGCAAGGTGCGCTACAACAGCGTGCATACATGTGGAACGAGATAAATGTTATATAAACACTGTACAAACTTAGGTTCTAAGGTCCTTTCAGTAAATTCCGGTTAGAACACCTGGCGGGCAAAACATCCAGAACTGCAGCAAAAGCCCGTCAATTTTCCACCTGTTACACAGCCACAAATATTTAACTAAATCACCTCTCAAAAGAACAAAACAAAGGTATGTGAAAAAAATATCAAATTAAGTAATCACTGTATTAACAATGCGTAGTTTATGCAATCTACACGGTTTAGATTGGACAACTGTGTTTCTGTTGTAGAGCCACACTAAAAGTTAAAGTGTTAGTTCACCCAAAAAAGAAAATTCTGTCGTAAAACACTCATGTCGTTCCAAAGCCATAAGACCTTGGTTCATCTTCAGAACACAAATTAAGGTATTTTGGATGAAGAGCCATCTGATTTTCATCTGACTCTCCATAGACAGCAATACAACTGAAATTATCCCAGGTCCAGAAACGCAGTAAAACATGCGTGTGACATCAGTGGCACAACTTAAGTTTTGCAACACTTAGAGAATATCTTGTTTGCGCAAAGAAAACAAAAATAACATAATTTACTCAACCATTCTTCTTCCATGACTTACGTCTTCCGCCATTTTAGAGAGTTGCTATCACAAAACGTGCTTATGCTTTCCTCTATGCATAGACAACTGCAGATTACGTGCTTTTCCCCGGATGTAAACAAGGCTGATCAGTGGTTACATCAAATACCATAAAGCATACGTATACTCTCTAAAATTATTTAAGTCAAAGGAGAAAAATGGTAGAGTAAATTATGTTCTTTTTGTTTTCTCTGCACAAAAAAAAGGTATTCTCCTAGCATCGCAAAACTGAAGCAACTGATGTCACATTGAGCCACTGATGTCACCTGCCGTTTTTCTTATGTTTCTGGACATGGGATCATTTGAGTTGTATTGCTGTCTATGTAGGGTCAGATAGCTCTCTGATTTAATAAAAAATATCTTAATTTGTGTTCTGAAGATGAACAAAGGTCTTACGAGTTCGGAACGGCCTGAGGGTGAGTGACAGAATTTTCATTTTTGGGTGAACTAGGCCTAACCCTTTAAAACATATTTTATATTACATTTTAAGACACTGCTTGAAAGGTATTGAACATCATATATTCATCATAGATGATTAATTAATGGAGTGTGTTTTCTTCTTATTTATGGGTTATTTTGATACTTTTGTTTCCTTTTTGATGTAGCCTACCCCTTTCCACATGCGCCATTTTGCCATGTTCTAACAAAATGAAACATGCTCTGATTGCAGAACTATATAACATCACTAAACTTGCCATTTGTGTAAGTGCTGATGAAGGGTGGGACAAACCGGGTTAGATAAGAAAAAAACAAAAACAAGAAGGTCTCACATGTACAGTAAATGTCTTCTTTTACTGTCAGTTTTCTGTTTCAGGTCAGCTATCCTCTTTGTGGAACAACAGTTTAAAAGAAAATATGCTAAGAAAGCAACTTAAATATGCTTACAGCAACTTAACTGATTAATACTACATCTGGCTTAATAATGCATAGCCTATAAGTAACACTGTCGCTTTCTGGAATAATTTTCCTCCAGATAAGAGATATTTATAACACTTTACAGAAAGGTGTCAGTTGTTAACATTGGTTAATGTATTAACACACATGAACAAACAATGAACAATGCATCTGTTTTACACTATTTTTTAATCTTTCTTAGTATTAGTTAATGAAAATACAATCATTAATTGTTTATGTGCGTTCACAATGCATTAACAAAAAAATGAACACAATGAATTTTGCTTAAGACATAAAATGTATGTAAAATTTCAATAAAAACAATGTATTTTATTTGTGTTGCTGATAATATAATCTGTAGTAAAAAAAAAAAAAAAAAATTATTCAATTCAATGGATGCAAAATATATACATTTCCACTAATGGTCAAAGACATTTGAACCTACTCCCAGTAAACACAGCAAGGGTTTGTATTAAATACATTTATATGACTGAGACAAAAGAGCTGCAGGGAGACACATGATCATCTTTGCTGCACTGTGTGTGGTGGAGGAATAAACCCCTGCGTGGTAATTAACCCAATGATAAACACAAACACGGCTGTTGTCATGAGTCTCCTGAGTGTTTCTCACACGCGTTGAACCCCTCACAGGGTGTGTGGGAGGGGAAGAGCAGATTAATTTGGGTATGATAGCAGATATGCTGATAAGTGATGTGTGTCCAAGGGAAATGGCGGCTGTAGAGAGCTCTTTTTTTAAACATCAGGCTGGTGTGATGGTCTGAAGTGGTGGGGCCCATCTTCGTGGTGACACATCTAAATCTGCTTAGTTGGCGAGGTCTAACAGATTATCAGCCAGATTTGAGTAATAGACTCCTCATTTAGCCTTAATGCGTTTTGCATAGAGAGCAACCTCCTCTCATCAGTCTTTAAGATGAATCGTTGTCCCAGGCAAAATTTTAAAGATATTAGTCTACCGGCAACTGCATAAATCATAAGATTTTTACTAATGGGACCAAAGCTAAACACAGTCCCACCCTCTTAAGCACACAAAGGAGATTATTATAATGATGTCAAGGTTGTTGCTCCTCAGGAGCCTCTGTTATTTACATGAGGATTTTTTACAGGAATACAACCATTTAATAAACACACACATACACACACACACACACACACACACACCAAGATTTAAAAATAATTATTTAAAAATTAAATGTGTACATTTTATGTAGAGACATTTTCATTCTCATTTATATATTTTTTGGAATTACATAGAAGTATTCCTCCACACATTGGCTATGCAGTGCACTGTTGAAAATAATAGGTTGATGTACTAATTAAATGATGAAAAACATTTTAACGAAAAAGTCATTGAACAAAATGCCAAGGTTTTCTCTTGGCTCAACTACCTGACACTGCAGAGGGCAGACAGAGACCACTGTTTGGTCCAGATCTGTAATAGTGGGATAATGTCAGAAAGCCCACTCAGACTAATGCAATGTTAAAGGGCCTGTCATTATCAAAGACGAGAGAGAGCAGAGCTTAGTCTGAAGCAAATCCAAGAACACCACTTACATATACATAAATATACATATGTATATATATGTGTGTTTAGTCATATACACAGACATATACATAAATATGTAAAACTATAAATATTTACACAGAAACACAAACATATGTTGTATGTATTTGTGTGTGTGTGAGTGTATATATATTTGAAGTGGATCAAAACCTTTCATGAATTCTGGACAATACTATAATATATATATATATATATATATATATATGTTTTTAATTTATAGATACTTCAGTCTTGACACATAAATTAGCAGACATTGATTGCATATTTTTTAATAAAAATATTGCATGTGATTTGCTTTGGACTAACTATGCTGTCTCATAATAATGTATGTTAGTTTTTCATTTGAGTTTTGCGTTTATGTATTTATTTACTTATTAATTTAGTGATTTATTCTTATTTTATTTAGTTCTTTGCCCATAATGGCCAATGCTGTGGCAGTACTGTACAAGCTTATTTAAACTGAATTGAATTATATATAACAATGTAATATAATACAATGTTTTATTGTATTATATTATGTTATAACTGTGTGAACCAGAAAGTATGTACATACGTGTACCATAATTTTAAACAATCCATCGGTTGATTTTGTCTCGTTACATTCATATTTTTTTATGTGGCTAAAGAGTCAAAATATTGTAGGGTCACTTTATATCTCTTTGCTCTTACATCCGAGTATCACTTGAAAATCCAATAAAACAGAAAGTATAACAAAGGGACTTTTGCCTTAGAGAACAAGAGGAGCTGAAGTGTCAGCTGTAAGGCAGAATCAAAAGCCTGCTGCTTTGTTTCTGCTCCTCTGTAGAGCTTTTGTGAGCCCTTGCTTCTGGAGGGCTGTCACACAAGAGTACATCTCTCCCCTTCATTAGACATACTTCCGTCTGCGGCGCCCTATATCAGTCAAATTAAACACACCCCACGCGTGCTCGGGGACCGGTGTCGTTGCACTTTTACACTTTCAATCTTTCAAACTATGTGTCGTTGAAACACGTGCGCTCTTGAACCAAGTCCACCTCTAGTATAGAATCGGTTTGTTTTGTACATCTAATTCGGCAGTCCTTTTAACAGGAGCCCGCTGCTTGTCAGATGCGATGGCTGTGAAGAGCCGGAGATGTTCTCTTGAAGGGGCTCTGTGAAGCACAGTCACTTTGAACAATCTCGCGCAACCTGCGCTCCAAGAGGTGCTGTTCGCACGCTGAGGGCCTCTTTCTCTTCCCTCGCCCTTTCTTCTTCATTTGTCTTCGTTCTCATAAGTGGAAACTTGCAAGGGGGGTTGGAGAGGTCGGTTGCAAGCCTAGTCCGACTGGAAGCCCTTCTCTCTTCTCTGAGTGTCCAATTCCTCAAGTTACACACCAGGGAAGCTTTTCATGTTTGTCAAAGCGCAGACGACTTTGGTCATGTCTCTCTCGTGCTTTCATCCCGAGTGGGAGGGGGGCTGACGTTCGATGTTCCTTTCGGTGGGACGCTTTGCTCATTAGTGGAAGGGACTTGAAGCTCTAACACAACATGTCTCCTCTGAAACAGGTGTGGAGGAAAAGGCCAGCCGGCCGGAATGGCCCCTGCAGGCTTACTGTAAGCACCGCGGGTCGCTTTGCCAAAAAAGCGGGGGAGTGAAGGAGACGGAAGGACAAACATGAGCTGATGTGATATGTGTCTGTTTCCTGACACCAGACATCCAAAGCTGCAAAACAAAAGATGACACAAATGCAGCGGATGGAAGAGGAAAGAGCAGACGGAGACACGGGCTTATGGTTAACCTCTAAACCTGAGACACTGCATAAAATACAACACTGTTGACACAACCAGCTTCAGGAAAGATAGGTCATAACCCAGGAATGGGCAACAAGGCTTTCGAATTGACTGGACTGGAAGTATCTTGCATTCGAAAATATCTCAGCAGAGGTTTCATGAGATGAAAGGTTAATTTAACCAAAAATGTTGATTCCGTCATTATTTATTCACCCTCATGTCATAAGAAAATCTCATTTTGGAAAATATAATAGAAATCTGTCTTGTTTGGGACCTCATGGACAAAGAATTTATTTAAATAGTATTTCTTAAAATATCTTCTTTTGTGTTCCACTAAGGAGAAAACATAAGAGTTAAAAATGACAGAATTGACATTTTCAGAGGAATTATATATGATAACTGAAATTTCAGAATCAAGGGACGAACGGATTCAAGTGCAGCATAAACTAATTTAATAAAGATAAACCAAAAACATAGAAGAAACAGGACAAAACAAGAACCAATCCTGAGTTCCTGGAGATCTAGAAATTGGTCTACTGGATGTATTGGGTAGGTTATAGATTGTATTAGTGTTCTCAATCAAACATTTAGTCCTTGGTGTAAGCTACTGATGTTTTTGGAATGGTCCAGCTCTATTACATTAAAGAAAAATACATTTTATTTGTTTCATCTTATCAATTTCCTGATCATTAGACAGGTAGTTTAATCATTTAAATCCTCTGAAATATTCAAACTTCTTCCTGGGCTATCTAATAACTTGCAGTCATGACAGATTTACCCATTTCTCTTTGGATAAGGGCAACAATATCATATCAGATATTGCTCTTCAGAAACAGAGCATGAACCTAACTGAGTGCATGGCGATTGTATATGGCAGTATATCTTCACAAGCAGTCTATCTCAGTTATCCAAAGGGCAATGCATGTAAAAACAGATGTACGATTTGACATTAAACTCAAAGTAAAAGAGGGTGACAGTCAAAAAATCCCAAAACAGATTTAGAAAATTCACAGACATCCCCCTCTGTGTTTGATGGCTATTGACTGTAAATGCCAATGCTTCAGGTTATCTTAATTCCAGTTATGTAAAAAAAAAAAAGATAAAAAGTAGTTAAATAAAAAAATAAGATAAGGTCTTATATTTTACATGGTTGAGAGTATAGATATTTACCAGCAACAGCATAAAAATGTAAATGATAACTTAATGTAAATGGGTCTGTTTATCTCTCTTTTTTGCAAACAGCTGAATGGATATCTCTGACCATAAAGTGTAAGAGAAGCAAAAAATCATTGGACTTTCACTTTTGGGAAGTGTATTCTGGGTTTTGTTAGACACAAAATTAGAGCTTTCTCTGTGATTTACTGAGCTGTTTTGCTAATGGACATCATTTTTAAGCTCTAGCAATACTGCTGCTTTGGATGGTACTGCCATCTGTTGTTCAACATTGGGCATTACACCCAGATCTATAACACTGACACAAGCTGGTAAGTCATAGATATGTTAAGAACATCACAACGGTACTCCTAAAATGTATTCTGTTTGAACTGTATTGAACACGTGACCTATTACATTTCCCAAAATGTGCACCATTCAACAGCCTATTACTACATCCCACAATAAAATGTGCTTACCTTGACCATCAATTGCTAGTGTAATGATTAATCCTTCTTTTTTCATTATTTGACCAGACAATACATGTCTACACAAAACTGGAACAAAATCACATAACCGTGTACATGTAATTTAATGAGGTCTAGAATGATGTATTAAATATTAAATATAATGCATTTTGATTCTGTCACTTTAAAATAGCATGCACTATGCAGTGTACAAAAAATATTCAGTGAGCTTTGTAAGCTAGTATCCCATTCCGAACTTAGCCAGTGCTTTATGTAGATACATAACTGAAGAAAATAGTTAATGTAAATTATAAAATATTCAAATGTAATTACTTAACTATTTTAGGAGCCTACTTTTCTTTCTCACTGTTTCTTGTCCCTTACAGTGCAAGCGAGGCTCATCTGCCAAATGGTACTATTTTAAATCATTAATCTCTGGGAGAGTATGCTGTGTGGGCATTCAGATTCCCATAATGTTCGGCGGCTGACAGCAGCCATTTTCCATGGACGAGAGGGCTGAAGAGGCCTGTTGACCCCTTTCCACCACAATCTTCCCTCATCACACTGTGCGACTTCATTAACTCTCAGGGCAATTTCAGGACTTTTTCCAGGCGTTGTCATTATACACTGTGCTGTCAATTACACAAGCCTGCTGCATAAAAGAAATCTAATGATAAAAGTTCTCTGAAAGCAAAAAGGTCAGCTTTGCCTTTTAACCTCAGACTGGATGATCTCAGTCGCATAGCAGATTTAATAAATATTAGCTGGGCTTAATTCTTGTGCTTGATTGTTTTTCACACACATGCCTCACATAGTAGGAAGTATACAGTAACAGCGGTCGGTCTGTAGAATAAAAGACAGAAATCACACAGAACAGTCAAAGGCAAAGGGACAGAGAGAGAGGCGCTTTGTTAAGAGAATAGTTGAATCATGGAGAAATGATGCCCTCTACTGAAAATAACGTGCAACAGCGGAATACATGCAGTTACCGATCGACTGAAGCAAACAGCGGCTCACAGCAAAACAAAGACAGGAAGAAACAAAAGGAGAAATCATGCAAATCTTGCAACTAAATTTGTAATTATTTTTTATTGTGTTTCATTATTTTATTGATTATGATAATTAAAATGGTAATGTTTTTTTTTACTAATAGTACTGTCACCTAAGAATTTAATTAGAGATCAGTCCTGAAACACTTTTTCTTCAAGAAAACGCACATAAGCAATGCAAGCATATTGACCAAGCAGACAGAAACAAAGCTCCTCATTCATGATGCACTCCAATAAGCGATGTTCATCTGTCTAAACAGATAAATAAACTCCTCTCTTTCTCTCTTCCCTATCAATGGTTTGAAATGATATATGAAGTGCCACAGACGGCTTTCCAGAGAGACAAATGCCAGTGACTCGCTCTGAAATGTCAGACGTGACAGTCGGAGACACGCCATGAGAACCTCTGCCTGACCAATTTGAAGCCCTCCTGATCACAAACTGGCTGACTGTCAAGACTGACAAAGGCCAATTTTACCTGCCTGGAAGTGAAATATCTCTCTATGACAAATATGAGGGTAGTGAAGGCACTGCATCGCTGTTAAAGATCTTCTATAATGCTGGTAGGCCTATATGAGAGGATCCTTAGAGGAACACCATATAGGAAGGTTTTGAAGCATGGATGCTGGTTCGTGCTGGTCCTAAGCAACTAGCTCTTGCTCAGAACAATCTTAAACCAGTTTATGACCAGCTTAAACATGCAACCATGCTTCAAAATCAACTCTGTAAACGATGATACGAGGGCCGCTGAGCACCAGGAACTGGTTTGGTGTTGTAAATAGCAACTGGACAAAGTTACAAAATACAAAGAGGCATTGTTACTTAGTGGGTTTGTCTGGTGCTGCACTGAATGACTGGTCTGACAGAGCAGTTCCAGCTTTGGGGTTGAACAACATACATTTGTCATTTGTGATTGTTGAATAAGGATTATTAAGAAAACCATCTTGATTCAAACCTCTCTGAATCACTAAATGAGCCGGATCAATACGTTTCATTAAAGAGGACCGACTCTGTCGGACTCAAATTTAACTAATCTACGGTTTTACAAAGTCAAGTCACTTTTATTTATATAGCGCTTTTAACAATACAGATTGTAGCAAAGCACTGAACATTATCAAATAGAA
>JAUCNO010000663.1:8348415-8385687 GCA_032353835.1 Enteromius viviparus
CTCGCTTTAAAAAGGCATCAAGTCCCACATGATCATCATAGATTGCCATCTGCTGGCGAATGTTAGTATTGAGACCTCGTCTAAACACAGCCAACAGTGCGGTGTCATTCCATCCACTTGACAAGGAAAGGGTGCGAAAACTAAGGATATATTCATGTATGGGTAGATCACCTTGGCAAAGTTGCAGCAGCTCCTCGTGGGCGGTGAGTGACGAGGTGGGTTGACCGAAGACTAGTCTGAACTGCTGGAGAAACAGAGGCAATGATAAGAGATGTGGGCTTTCCGAACTCCATAGGGCTTCTGCCCAATTGAGCGCTCTCCCAGAGAGTAGAGTGATGATCAGTGCTATTTTGCTGCGGTCAGTGACAAAACGATCTGGCTGTGCCTCAAAGAACAATAAAAATTGGAGGAGAAATCCTTCACAGCAGGACTGGTCACCCGAGAAAGATTGAGGTCTGGGCACGGGGCTAACGGATATAAATAAAAAAAGTGACTAACGGGACTGGCAGTGGCTGCTGGGGTTGTACTTCGCAGTTACTGCAAAATTTTAAGAAAAGTTGAATATTGTTCCGCGATCGCTGCCGCTTCCTCCTGCTCCATATTATTTGCTGGGCTGAGCTTATGTCACGCTCAGACAATACAGACAACAGGGAATAAGTTCAACAGGTGAGTTTATTGTGAACAAACATAAATAGGTCTTCAGCATTTCAATAAAAGGTGATGTGAACAGAAACAGGATTCAACATAGGAACATTGCTGGTATTTTGAGCGTTTCAATAAAAGGTGAAAAGGCCACATAATCCAGTCCATATGTGATTCAGACAGAGAGCACACAGCGATCACCCAGGTAGGCAGACGAGGCGAGGAAAGAGCAAGCGTCTAACCTTGAGCTCAGCCGTTGAGTGTTTGGCCGAGCGATCTCTTGTAGTGCACAGCTGATTACCAGCAGGTGTTAATATTCTGGTGATTGTGATCATGTGGCTAGTGGCTGTGTGTTTTCTGTGGCTGCTGATCCAGGTTCAGGTGAAAATGACGGTGTGACAATAGTTTTGAGAGCTTTTTTAATTTGCTTTAACTTCTTCAGAGATATGAGACCCAAGGCTGAGAGCGCCTCACCTTGACCATGTCTGGTTAAACATAACATAATAAATTTTAGCAAATCTAATGAGCAGTCTTTAGTCTCATTAATCTATTATTTGCTTCAGAGCTATGGTTTTGGTTGAATAATACATTTAAAATGTTTAGATTTAAAAAATAAATATTTATACTTTAATGCTGTATGTAAGGGCACTGCATTTGTACTTTAGACTGAATCTTTCCAATTCTTGATGTTTTTCCCTAATCCTATGCTTTCCTGCCCCCTAGTGTTAACATAACATTACAATTGAGCATTACAGCATTAACACAACCTTAAACATTACAAACCTCTTCACCTTCAGATATTTAAATTTTCATTTAATTTTATTTTTAATTTTCTTTCTGTGGGACTTTTTCAGGAACACAGAATCTTTAAAGTGTGGTAAATTTTTTGTAATCTTATTAATGCCAGACAGAGCTCTGAATATTGACCCTTTTACAGAAATCACATTATGGCTGAAATTCAAAATCTGAAAAGAGCTTCCCACCCTTTTGTTGCTGATCCAGAACAATGTAATTTATCTTTGAATTTAAGGTTTAGTGCAATATTTCATATCTGCATGCTATTTCATTTTCTTTTTTGCTGCTGCATTTGCACAGTGGCACATTGGCAAAGTGCATCATTGCCCCAAACAAATACCCTTAACATAAGCTTAACTACAAAAAAAGAAAAAAATAGTATTTCATATGCCCCCGTGGACGGCGTTATACTTCAAGCGATCCGGATGACATCAAGACATTGTGCGTGCACTCCGTGGGAACAAAACAGCGGTACGGGCACAGAAGTGAAATCACACTTTCTCCTAAAATTTGTACAAATAACTAAAAGAAATGACATGCAACACCATCGGTCGAGATTTACAGACAACAAAGTTTTGCACTTACCAGCAGGTCGTTGCGGGACTCTGAATACTCAACACTTAAACACTCGGTTTAAAAATGAATAATCCCGATGCACTCCAACACGCTAACGCGCCCTAAAGCCAGGTCAACAATCGTTACCATAGCCACATACTGACACTACATAGACTGTTAATTTAAAACATACGTACCAGGCTCACAGTGAATGATACAATGCCGAAATGAAGAGCACGAGGTGTACCTACGAGTATCAAACTCGCTTGGCGAGTGACGAAGCCACACGGGAGGGAAAGAGAAGATGGAAGACAGAACTGCCTAAACCAAAACATTCCCATTAGCGTTTGTACATCCACTCGTAGCTACTAAAACATAACTTTTTCCTACCTGATCTGCTTCATTACAAAACACAAACCCAGCCAGGAGAAGAAACAGCACCCCAGAGGAGAGTCGCTTACCTGAACTCCCGGTGTGGGGCGCTTATATGTGTGCGTAACGCAGCACCTATTAGTGACGTCACTTGAGCTTTCTAGCTCGCATGTCACATAATAATATGGGGAAGAACACAAATTGAACATGACAAAAGACTGTGCGAAGTGTTAAAACAAACACAAAAGACAGTACTGAAACTGAACCGACAAAAATGTGAATTGGGAGTGACAGAGATCACTTACCTAGGAGACTATCTGCTGCTGGAATACAGCCAGACCTGGAAAAAAACGCGAGCTGTAGTAGATATGCCTGTACCTAAAGACAAAACAGAGTTACAGAGAGCTTTGGGGGTAGTCAATTACATGAGCAAATTTATACCCAAGCTTTCTGCCAACACAAAAGGGATGTGTAGCTTGCTGGAGAAGAAAAAGTAATGGCAATGGGAACACCACCATGAACAAGAGTGGGAAAAAATAGCCTAATAGCCTAATAAAGTGCTTAAATTCCATGAACCAGAGAAACCCGTCAAGGTGTCAACAGATGCGTCCAAAGATGGACTTGGAGCGGTGTTACTCCAAAAATGGTTTACTATAGCATACGCATAACGAACAATGACAGCAGCAGAGAGAAATTATGCACAAATTGAAAAAAGACATTAGGCGTAGTTTTCGGTTGTGAGAAATTCCATGAATACGTGTATGGAAGAGAAATGATTGTGGAGACGGACCACAAATCGTTGATTGCGATTTTAACAAAGGCCCTGGGTGATGCACCACCATGCATCCAGTGTCTTCTGTTGCGCTTGTACCATTTGTCATTTTAGTTTACTGCAGGTAAATTATTGGTTGTGGCCGATGTTCTTAACAGAGCCAGCCTGAGTCACACGGGTAAAAGTAGTATGGAATATGATGTTCAAATCCATGTAGATAGTCAGATACCAGTGTCAAGACAGATGTGGATTGAGTTTGCAGATGCAACGGCAAATGACAGCATATTACAGGAAGTGATTAGTAAAATCAAATCTCCGGGAAATGAGACGCTGCCAGACCTGTATTACTATTACTCTTCAATACGATTACTATTCAAACTATCCATAGATTACTTTGCTGACAGACACCTCTGCAAAATATGTGGTCTCGCATATGAAAAACTATTTTTGTTAGACATAGAAAGAGTTTAATTTACTAGCTGATTTTTGCATTTAAAAACAAAAAATGAAGATGTACTGATGGGTGCCGGTAAAAGGGCACTGGTGTTTGAGTAATGAATGGTGTATGTATGTTCGGGAATAAAGTAGTTTTGCTCATCACTTGGAGGTGTGTGCTCTTGTTTGTGCTCTGTACAACAGACAAACAAACATCTGCCAGTTTTATAGTGAAATACAAACAATATGTATATTTTTCATGACATATATTATAGCCTGACATATAGCTGAAATCATTTTAGTTTAAGCGGCAGTGTAAGTCAATAATTTTCCTGATTACAATGAGACTTCATTGTAAATTAGTCTATAGCCTGTTTTCCCATGCTTTCTGATGTTCCTTCACTTTTATATCTCGCTGTACACTTGAACAACTAGGAAAAATACATTCATTTGAAAGCTGAGCTGTTTTAAATCAAAAGCAACAAAGCAGAAAATTATTGTGAGTGCTGGGTGTCTGGTGCTACAAATAATGAATATAAAATGTTAAATATTATACCCAATCGTTTACTGTATTATGCTACCATGAATAAAACAGTCATTTAATGTTAACCTTTTAGCCTACCTCAGAAAACAAAACAATATAACTTATGTTCATGAGTTGGTGTCCACGTCAACTTTTAGAACGTTTTATTAATAGGCTACATGTAAAGAATGAACGTTTGCACACCACAAAAACAGTGTTTGCAGAACTAGTTATTTGGACTTTAATGAACTGACTCACATAAATACAGCGATCTGATCAGTAAAGAGTTTGAAAAACACATTATTGTAAGACACCATTTGTGATTCACTATAAAACTGAAAGCTAAGACTTTGTTTTAAAAGTACTAAAGGGACAAATCTTATTGCTATTGGGTGGCGCCCTATAAATAACGAATCCAATGGAAGACTAAAATTTTACACATGATGTAATTTCTGATAATAATCCCACATAAATGCCTTTGAAGTGTATTAAAAAGGGTTAAAAAAGAGAACTACAGCACTCCCCAAAGGAATGTCAACTGAGTGTGTGAGCTGTTGTTAAGATAAAAAGTTGTTCCTGTTCAAGCTTTTAATAAATGTAATATTCTTGAAATTAAGCTGTTTCCGCGAATTCTTAGATCTCATCCCAGTAAGATTAAGCAGCTGCTCGGACACAACAGCATTCAAATATGCCTAAATTCCAGTGACCTTCTCTCAATCCAGGGGTGTGTATCCCATAAAACATGGTATGGTCGCACGTTCTGTCGTTACCAGCACAGTTCAAAGATTCAGTGTTTCCCGAAAGCATAGTTCAAATGAACATTCCCAGTCAACGTCACAAACGTGGTTAGAACTACAGCTTTGAGCCTGTGGTTAGAAGTCAAGTCAAGTCAAGTCACTTTTATTTATATAGCGCTTTTAACAATAGAGATCGTAGCAAAGCACTAAACATTATCAAATAGAACAACAGAGTAATGGTAATGTATAATGACAAGAATTAAACTTTATTTATCAAATGCAGAGACGGTCTCTTTAGTCAAGACGACGATAATCACTAGAAATCAGGTGTCCCCAACTAAGCAAGCCAGAGGCGACAGCGGCAAGGAATCAAAACCCCATCCCTGAGATAATGGGGAAAAAAACTTGGGAGAACCAGGCTTAGTTGTGTCCAGTTCTCCTCTGGCCGGACACCCAGCACCTAATTTCCAGTTCATAATGACTTATGATGTAGTCTTAATGCAAGTTATAAATTGTCTAGACTAGTATAAGATGTTTAAGCAACTGGACAGCTAGCTGGTAGTACTGACTTCCTTTTGGAAAGGTTCACTTTATTCAGGGTTAGTCAACAGAAGCTTTTATTTAAGGAAGGCACATTAGTCAAATACATTAATTTATTCAGTCACAATGTACCTTTAAATACACAAACACACTCATTCACAACATCTAAAAATCTCAATAATGTACCAATTTAATAAACCCCTAAATTACAGTTATAATTCACAGCATAAGACAAGTACAATATAGATTGTTAGGATATAAATTCAATCCTGTTAAAATCTTACATTGGTCTTAAGAACAATTTGTTTAATTTATTAAACAGCAGTGCTTTCATTTCACAAATAAGATGTTTGGTGCACATATAAAGTTACATTAAGTATATTAACAGGCTAGTTAAGAACCGTATAATCAGTGCTGCACTTGAAGGCGTTTTTTCGTGGTGGTCTCTGAAGAACTCATGCAGCTGGTCAGAAACGTCCTGCACCTGCTGGAATAGTCCTCTGGACAGTCTCTGTATAGACTCACATGGGCTGGGGTGATGAAATCGAAACTTTCAACTGTCAGCCCTTTCTCGCGCAACACTTGAACCATCTTCTCCACATCCCTGTACCTGATCACCCGGTCTGCTCTAGAATAGAGGTACATCTGAGGCCAAGGTGCCGGGTGCTGCATCATAGCATCGTAGTGGTTCTTGTGAAAGTACTTGGTCACAGGATACAAAACAATCCTGAGAAGGAAAACAGCCACAGCAAACAGTGCCAGGAGAACGTACTGCAGTAGCACATTGACTTTGGGCCCCAAGGTGGTTTTGAGTGCTCTGAGCGCCCCTATAATGTTTTGGCTGCCCGGGGCACTGTCCACAACCGTACCCACCACACACAGAGTGCTGAACTGACTGTGACTGTGCAATAACTCAACAATGTAGCGGTAAAGCATGAAGCCCCCATTGCTGAACACATGGAAGAAAATTGGGTTGTTCTCCACCTCATAATCAAACAGAAGTTCAAGTAATTTTTGCGCAGTGCTTCTTAGTTCCTTGTAGCCCAGTGGTTCTGAAATAAAAACGGTCTTCAAAGGAGCCGTGTAGCGTAAAGTCACACATCCCTACCAAGAAAAAAGAAGCTTTTTTAGGTGCACGATGCATTGGAGAATTATGGTACACCTTTATTGTCCCAACTTATTTTTCAACATAAAATTTTTTACACATGTATTAATGCCATAAAGGCCTGTTCATACAAAGAATTTTAGCCATAGGGATAAGTATAACTATATTAGTCTACATTAACAAATAATAATGTTCTGTTTATTATAATCTCATCTGCCATTTTAAATTTGGGTGGATTCTGATTGGCTATTCATGTTTTAATGTTCATCAGCTGGGGAAAAAAAATTAAATATATGACTATATATGATAAATCATATATACTATATGAAAAATCATAGTGATCTATTCTGTTCGGTATAGTGGACCTATTCTCATTGAAGTTATAGTATTACTAGATATTATTAAAAAAAATATTACACCTAATACGATCCAAGAGTAAAATATTAAATTCCACTTATTTTGAGTTAAAACATTTAAACACAAAGTACACTATCCCCAAATTCTTCAAATGATGTTTTCTTAAAAGTTATGAAAATTATACTGCTCGATATGAAACATGAGACATATGATGTTTGAATAATATAAATGAACAATAATATACAAATACTACAGATAAGACACATTACATAACATGAGATGACAAATAGAAAAATTATAATTCATCTGTGGTGTACATTTGTAAGATAATTAAACATACTAGTGAGAATGTGGCAGGTGCGCTTAGGAGTTTTTTTTTTTCATAATTTTTTTTTTTTTATTCTTTAAGTCCACATGACCATAGTGGCCATAATTGATGCAACGTTTATGTTTGCAGGGCGTAGAAAAATGTCTCACCTGTTCATTATAAATAGAGCTGTATTTGGCGAGATGTTTGTCCCTGCTTCCCGCCCAGCCTAGCAGAATAATGACTGGCTCCTTTGATCCGCGCCAGTGTTTCTCTGTCAAGACAGGAATAATGTGTCCAAACAACAAGAATCCAGTGATACGCACTTACAGTCTGTGAAATGAGCTCTACATTCCTATTGTAGCTTTCCAATTTAACATCTCTAAATTAGGGTTTAAACACAGCTTGCTGGCTCAACACAAGCAAGGAACTGGGTAACAGGGCAAACCAGAGCTGCTGTCAGCCTCGGAACAGCGCTTACCTGAGCTCAGTGCCTCTGGAAATACTATGTTGTAGTCTATACCATCATCCCCCATATTGACGGTTATTTCCACAGTCGTCTGTATGCCATTAATAATTCACTTTAAACGAGTGTCGCGTTTCACTGCTCTTGTGATGCTGGGAGAACAGTGACAGTCAGGGGCATTACCCGATATAACACAGCCCAAGTGAAGCAGGCAACATCAGCGTGCCATTGTTTCATACAACATCCGGGTGACGATTCACAAGTAAGAGACAATTTCAAAATAAAGGCTCTTTAAAACGAAACTTTTTTTCTAAAATATTAATACATTTTAATTAAAATGAAACGATTCAACAATATATATCCTGTTTAAAAATAATAATAATAATACAAAATACAAGTGCGACTTGACAATCTACTACAGTGAAATTCACATATTTTAAGTGTTATCGTCTACGTAAATTGGTTTAGAGCAACTGTAGGGATATGTACAAAGAAAGAGAGTAAAATAATTTAACGTTATTATGGTCCAAGTTGTGTGTATGAGACAAAATTTTCAAAACAATTTTCAAACATTTATAAATCAAGTACAATTTGCTTTTCAAAGTACAATTTACTCCTCAACCAAATTAGCCATTTTCTCTCTTGCAAAACTAAATGTGGCCTCATATTTGCTTATAAATGTGAGGTTAAAACTTTTAGTAAATACCCTTTAATGCATGGGTAAGAACTGTTAACATTTTGGACCACAGGTATAAAACATGAAAAACACTATATTTTACTGGATTTGTTTTATTGCAACAACAATTAGAAATACATTGAATATTAGAAATAAACAAGACTACTTAAGATATTTGAATATGCTGTTCTATTTAACTAAAACGTAAGCCAAACATCATTTAGATACATTCACTCAACTATTAAAATCTAGAATATCGTACATTTTTAACAAAAGTTAAACAAGAAAAAAATAGAAGATAATTATAACTGTTTTAATAAAAGAAAGACATTACCAA
Source organism: Enteromius viviparus (assembly GCA_032353835.1). Classification (NCBI taxonomy): domain Eukaryota; kingdom Metazoa; phylum Chordata; class Actinopteri; order Cypriniformes; family Cyprinidae; genus Enteromius; species Enteromius viviparus. Next base: position 8,357,035 of record JAUCNO010000663.1, read on the forward strand.
AATATTACATTTTATAAAGGAAATCATTAAAGCTAATAAATGCATCTGTTTGGGGAAAAAAAAAGTTCACAAAACTAACAAAAGAGGCTTATAATGTAAAGAAGGGCATGGGAATATATATTAATAATTATAATAATTATAATAATTATAATAATAATAATAATAATAATAATAATAAAACAGGTTAAAGCAACTACTATGCTTACTGGTACCAAAGTTACTCTCAAGCACTGCATCATTCCCTTTCTTTCACCCTGAGGAGCAAAGCTTTCCCATCAGACAGAGACTCGCCATCGGCTGCATCTGTTTCAAAAGTAATAGATGGCACCGTCACGCTTACAACTTTGTGCGTCTTATCCGCCTTCTGCCCGCTGGAGCTGTTAGTACTTGACCCTGGTGAGAGAATAGCAGTATCTGTAGAGATCTCCGTGGACACACGACGACCAAAGGTCAGGGAATTGACACTGGAACCATCAGCCTCACTCTCAGTCCAACAAGAATCACTATCTGAAGCAGAAGACAAGCGCGTCTTCCCCCAGCGGCCATTAGATCGTGCAGCATTGCCGATGCTAACCCCCAGAGAGCACTGGCTTGTGAGGGTCGGACGACGGGAACTGACACTGCCGGAACTAAATGAGGAACGGAGATCCTTCTCTTTGACACGCAAGATGGGCCGGAGTACCGGAATGTAACGGGCAATTGCCGCTCGATACTTCGGATGCGTAATTGCGTAGATGATGGGGTTATGGATGGCTGAGGCCTTGGCGATCACAGCAGGTACTGAATTCATGTAGGGAGTCAGGAGGTGGGAATAACCAGCCGTGGCAGTGAGGGCCACCACAGAGTAGGGCGACCACGATATTACAAAAAGCAAAATGACCAGTAGGGCGACTTTCGCCATCTTCCACTCATTCTGCATGCGTTCATATACCTTGTGCGTTTCCCCACACTCCAGCTCTCGTATTTCCTTCCCCGCAGCTCGGATAGCTTGGAAAATTCCAAAGTAGCAGCTGGCAATAATGCCTAGTGGGATGAAGAACACAAAAATGAAGAGGAAGATGGTGTACGCACGCACTGATGGGGTGAATGTCATATAGTCCCAAGAACAGGAGGTCTGAAGACCCTCTGGAACATAAGCACTCCAGCCAAAGAATGGTGGAAGGCTCCAGCCCAGGGAGTAGAGCCACACAACGGCCAACACTGCACCTGCTTTGCGTCGGCTAACTCTGCTTACGAGGGCAAGAGGCTGAGTTATGGCGAGGCAGCGATCGCCAGCAATGGCAGTCAAAGTCATCATGGAACAGATCCCAAAGAGAGCACCGCAAAAGGCGTAGAGCTCACAAGAGCGCTCGCCGAACACCCAGCGCCTGTGCAGGCTGGCTGCGAAGAACACAGGCGACTGGGTGAGGGACATGAAGAAATCAGCCACAGCCAGGTTCACCACAAACATGTTCCCCGCGGTGCGAAGTGTACGGCTCCGGCAGAACACGTAGACCACCAGTGCATTTCCAATCACTCCTGTGATGCCGACTATTAAGATGACAGAGCCGATGATGTCGTGGGCATGCTCAGGAACATCCACGGTGGGGAACGGGTGTGGAGGATCATGCTGGTGGCTATGGGTCGGCGCATGGACAGGCACATGGAGCAACTTGTAGCTCCTGCTGCCCAGTGACTCCTTAAAGCCTGCAGTGCAGTTGATGTCTCCAAGGGCACAATGATGACCTCTCCATGAGGAGTGATGGCTCATGCTGTGCGGTTTTAGAGTCGTAAGTTTTTTGTATAAAAAACAAGAAATTTTATTAGAAGAAGTGAAAAATGCGGTTAAATTCTCGTGTTAAATAATAAACAGTGCAGTTCTCCTCTCTGTATCTGTCTGTGAATGGTGGCACCCTACATTAGCTTTTTATATACTAATCAATGCACCACCAAGTTATTATTGATCAGTAAGTAGTTTGTGGCTTGGACTGCTGTAATGAACAAAAATGTTCACGTGGCCTATGGTTACGTTAACAAAAAGCACTAAATATTGAACATCTTAAAATCATCTGGACCATTTTGCTTCAGACTTTTTGATAAGAAATAAGAAGATAAATAAGAGAGTTGGCAAACTTCACTTTGTCACTATGAGGTAAAATTGTACATTATATAATATTGATAATAAATAGGACAGACATACAGAAAGAAATAACCTTATTTCAAAAAAAGGAAATAACCTTAGTTCGAATGCTTTATTTAAAATGTTAGCAGTGAGTTGGATAACACTTTGAGTGGGAAAGAGGTCAACAGGAAGAAAGGTTTTTTCGATTTTTAGATGTCACTAACTATAAAAAAAATTACTGTTTGTTGTTTAGAGAAGTAAGTTAGGGCATATGTTGATGGAAAAAACACTTTTTGACCCAAAGTGAGGGTGTATGGATTGTTTGAGTGGATGCAGTGAGCCAAATCAATTTATGCAATGTCAAAGTGGAGCACAATGACTGTTCCAATAAGGACTGATTAACATCCCTCATCATGGGAACTGCTCACTGACCTGAACGTGGACTGAAATGATTCTCCCTGTTCCATTTAAATAATGATCAGCCTATAGCCTTCTGTCTTTTTCACAATAAAGATTCGGCCTAGTTTAGAGGGAAAAAAACAGACCAATGTGTCTTAGGACTTATAAAAACTGAATATAGTTTTATTTTGAGCTTGATTCTAGTAAGTGGCAAAAAGTATGTGAACATGCTGTTTCTAGTTGGGCAAACTATTTGGCCAGGCCCTTTAATTCCAGAAGGAGTAAACATCTCAAAATACTCAGACATACAATGACATTCTTTAGAATAGTGTGCTTCCAAATTTGTAGCAACAATTTGGAGAGTCTTTTGCTCCTACAGCATTACAATGCCCCCTTTGTGCACAATGCAATGCCCATAAATTAATGATTTACGGAGGAAGAACTTGACAGGCCTACACAAAAGCCCAGACATGAACAACATTAAACACCTGTGGAATAAACAGAAATGCTGACTGCGAGCCAGTCCTCATCGTCCTACATCAGTGTCTGACCTCACTGACACATGTCTGATTGTCATAGACATATTTGAGTAATTACAAGAAAGATGGAAACCATTCATGTCTAAGGTTTTGATATTTAATGCTCAACAACCATATTCGGAGCTGGTGAATGCTACTTTTAAAAATAATGCATTACAATATTGCGTTACACCATAAAAAAGTAGTAAGTAAAGTAAATTATTGCCTTACTTAGTGTACTGTTTATGGAAAGTAATGCTTCTTTACTTTTGGGTAGCCTTTGGTTTCCTGAGCTGGGCTTGTTTATTTATTTTTAATAATAAAAAAAACTCAAAAAAAAACTTCTGGCAACAGTAAAGGCTCTTTCACTCCAAAAGTAAGACTAATTAGCCTTAGCCTGAAGCAAGTGCTTCTGCCTCTACACCTCACTGCCAATTTCTCTCAACACAGGAACAGAAGCGGTGACAGTGAACAAATGCAAAACAACTTGCATTACTTGCTTAAAATGTATCTCAGATATTGTCTTATAAATTTAAATGTTTTAGTTTATTAGTTATTTGAAAAAAGTATCTAATTACATAACGCACATTATTTCTAATGTATTACCCCCAACACTGACAACCGTATGTAATGGGTATCAACATACACTTTGGCTATATAGTGTAAAACAACTTTATGGACATTTCACATAATTGGTTGACTTCATTCACAATAAATGACACTTCAGATATAAGTCATCAACTAAACATTTTATATAATTTGTAAATGCTAGCAAATGAACAAAGAACATTAATCAGCTATTTAATTAATATTAATGTAATTCTTTTAAATGTATCACACATATTCATTTTTAGAAATCTTTAATAATGTATTGTTTTATTTAAAAAATATTATCCTTAGAGACTAAAAAATATATTTCTGTTGACTTTCACACTAGAAAGCTGTAATTACATTGTCAAGGGCACTATGTCATTCAAGAATGTCTGTCTCACAGGATTGTAGGTCGAGGTAGGTCATGTTGCTGGTGGTAATCTGTGATATTTTCGGTTGACAGTCTGTGTCTTTGCTTTCAGGGGTACCAGCAGTCATGAAGCCCTTGACAGGTTTCCTTGACGCAGTTTCCTTGACACATCTGATCCCATTTGGAATTTTCATTCCAGTCCACATCTGGGACTCAATCTCAGAGCTGGAGGTGATGATATAACATATATATACACATCTTGATTCAACATATGCTGCATTTGCTTGAGCAATATATCAACTAAAGAGAAGAGTAGCTATTAGGATGTCAATTTTCAGATATTTACCTGCACTGTGATGATGTTTCTGCATCTTGTGTTAGTGAATACGGATCAAAAATAACTGTTTCTGTATTTGCCAAACAAAACCCATTGGCCCGTCTTACATCTGCAGGAAAGCATCATATATTATGTTAAAAACTAGTTTAAAATCAAGTGTCAGTATGAAAAAGAGACAACATTAGAACTCATGAACACACACCAGCTACAGTGACAGGACTCTGGTGAAGAGGCTGGATTGGTTCATACATGGTTTTCAAAGTGTAGTCAAGAGGAGAAGTCTTGAAAAATGTAATAACTGCCTCAGACTGAGAGAACTGAAAAATAAATTACTTGCATGATTATTTATAATAGGGCGTCAATACATTTATTATAGAAAGAAATTGGAAGGCTAGTCAAATGAAGCACCTTTTGTGGCATTTTGATTATATTTCTTAATAATTTTTCCACTTCATCCAACCTCGTTTTAACGTTGTTATTTTCCTCTGCTTCTTTTATCCTCTGCAGTGCTGATAAAACATAAACACATAGAATAATGACGTCTCTAATCAGTTAAATTACCACTTATTTCAAATGTCACAAATGTACATAAATGTCATACCCTTAAGCATCATTGATTGATACAAACGTTCTCTGTCGTCTGGAAATGATATACTTAAATTCTTAACAAGTTTTACTAAATCGTAGTATCTCCTTCGCAGATATGTTATGCTTTTTTCAGACCATTCGGTCCTAATCTCAAAAAACTCCTCTTCTTCTCCAGCAGCACCAACAGCGAATCGCTCGAGCCCAACGACCGAACAGTCCTTCACGGTCAGCAGAGGAAAGATTTCCATTTTAACACCTGCCATAACGGAGTCGTATCATGAACACATTAAATAGTAATTAAAGTAATTATCATTTAAACTAAATGTAATAATACAAACTAAGACGTGTATTTCGACGCAAAAACGAGAAAAAAAGTAAGTAATTAAACGGCGAATAATCCATCGAAATTAGAGAAGGCTTATTATCTGATACAAGTTCGCAAATCTTTTGACACAAGCTGAACAAACTTCAAACTCCGTTTTTCTCTTCTCCTGCAGACAGTGTGCTCTGAAATCTCCATTTGTGCACATTCCTTGTTAACTCTTTTCCAAAATGAGCAATTTCTCAAGTGGTACCGTTCACATTAAATCGATAGAGGTCTTCCCATCATTATTCTTCTTGATGGATGCAAGTGGGCGTTCCTGTTCTGCCGCAGCATCCAATTACATCAGGCGGGAGGACAATAGCTGCAATTTCATTGGTTGTTGCTACAACGTGTTGCAGGTCGTTTGCATAAAGTTGAACTGGGGGTGAAAAGTGTCATTAATTTAAAAAAAATTATAAACAGTGTACCCATAATTTTTTTTTTTTTTTTATTTGAAACTAATTGATTCATTAATTTAAACTAAATGACAAATTACAGTTTCCAATCCTTGGATAATATGAATTGGGCTGCTCGTGCGTTGAGCAACAGGTGAAATAATCCAGTTTCTATTGGATTTGTAGTGGGATTTGCCTGTCGTTTTAAACTCAGCATTACGCTTGCTGCATCATGGGTCAATCCTTTAATCGCTTTCTATTTTAAAGCTATAATTAACCACCCACTGAAACAGAGCAAATAACACTCACCTACATTTCACAGAACTTATTAAACCGTGGCTGGAGTTAATGTGTCAATGCTGAGGTGATCTATTCTTATTTTAAACCATGACATAACATTTCAGCAAGGGCACATGAAATTTACTAAATTATTACAATATTTTTTCATAGTTAATAAAATAAAACTTTGCTTTTTCATTGTAAAATTTAATTGAAAAACTTTATTAGAAATCATAAATATCATTTGGAAATCCGTGTTCTATGAGAAGGCGCGGTTTGGGAACCAGAAATTTTCCTCTGGCCCAGTGCTGCAGTTTGTTCGCCACTGTGATGTTTCCTCTTGTGTCGCACCAGCAGCTGGCGGTCCGGTGTGGAATACTGGCACAGATGACAAGGGAATGACTCTCCAGTGTGATGACGCCGTGCATGGAGGTCTAAGCTCTTCTTCTGGATGCTGAAGTGAAATGCAGAGCCTCATTCTTAGTTACAGATGTAGCATGAAACAAGTGTAGGCTGTCAACTTTAAGACAGATGAATGCATCTACCTGCTGTAAGCACAGTACTGGCAGCGGTAAGGCTTTTCTTGTGTGTGTGTCCTTAAGTGTCGGCGCAGAGAGCTTCTGTCAATAGAAGCATAGGAGCACTGTGAACACTTGTATGGCTTCTCACCTAAAGCAAGAAGAAAAACACATCACTGAAATTCTTACACTCAGGCAGAGCAATGTCATGGAAACCGTTCTATGAGAACCAGTCTTTTGAAAAGACTTCCACAAAGCTCTAAATCTCTGCATGTCACTCTGCATGCAACATTTCTAATTAAAGTAGCATGGGAAAGTCATTTATTAGCTCAGCTCTGATCATAATTTATGTTTAGTGACCAGGGCTAATAAAGGAGGTGGACAAAGACTTTGTTTGTTTGTTCCAAAACAATGATCTACTGCCATTGCACCAAATATGCATGCATACAAAAGAATGTCTCCTTTAAAAAGAAGATATGTATAATCAACTGCACCTGTGTGAACACGGAGGTGCTGTATGAGCGAGGCTTTGAGACGCGCGCAGTAATGGCAGTGTGGACATTTAAATGGTTTATCTCCTTGATGAATTCCCATGTGACGCCGCATTGTCATCTTAGTAGAAAATTTCCTGAAAAGAGATAAAGATAAATTATACAAAGGAAAAAGAAAGTTATGTGGGATATTAAAGAAATATTTAATTTCTTCAGACAGATACTATGTAAATCACTTCAGTGCATTTCCACTATAATATATATATACTACAGTTCAAAATTTGGGGGGGTTAAAAATAAATAATAATAATAATAATAATTCTAAAATAAATTAATCATTTTATTCAGCAAGGATGTTAAATTGATTTTAAGTGACATTAAAGACATTTACAATCATACAAATAATTACAATTTTAAACAAATGTTGTACTTTTGAATGTTTCTTAAGCACTGAAACAGCATATCAGACGATATAGAATGATTTCTGAAGGATCATGTGACAATGAAGACTTGAGTAATGGCTGCTGGAAATTCAGTTTGCATCACAGGAATAAATGACATTTTAAAACACATTAAAAAAAAAAAAGGAGTCATTTAAATTGTAAAATTTCACAGTATTACCGTTTTTACTGTTTTTTTATTGTGACGTCTTTCAAAAACAATTTTAAAAATCGAAAGACCACAAACTTTTAAACTGTACTTACTATAAAATACAACCACCTTAAGATGATAAACATCATTAGTAGTATTTTAGTTACGATAATTATGTCTAATGTGGAATGAAATCATTCTCGTACTTGTCACAGAGATTGCAGCAGAACTCTTTCCGTCTAGAAACAGGGAGTCCAACAGATGCGTCACACTTCATGTGTCCCACTCTGTCCTTTCCTCTTTCCTTCCTTTTTTCCTTTGCCACAACTTTGTTTTTCACCCGGTTCTTCCTAACCTGGGACCACGACTCTGGCTTAATCTTTTTCAAGCATTCTGGGTACTTAGTGGATGTGTTAAGTTGCTGGTTTTCTCTGAGTACAGACAAAGACATCGTCATTCAACAGTGGCTTTTAAACAGAATAACAGAGTATTATATATACTAAACCGTTGAATAACAGTCAACCATTTAACCATATTCACTTTTTTTTTATATTCAATTTTTGAATACATTTAAACTGTGGACACATTCATAGTTTATGTTAATTATTCTTCCACTATATTGAGATCTGCCTCCCTCATTTGAAAACCAATGCTTGTTTACAGCATTTTTAATTAGTTGACAAAATAAATGAATTTGAATTAACAATTTTGATACTTACCTACTGTGAGCGACCTGTTTCTTTTGACTTGTGTCAAGCTTGTGTTGAGTGTGAATATGCTTCAGGGTCTTATCCCATGACTTCTCTAAAAGAGATATACAAGATAAAAATCTAAAATTTTAAGGAATTTTTTAAAATGCAAAATGGAGGTAAAATGATCTCTACCTTTGAAATCACAGTGTACACATTTAAATCCTCCTTGAAAATGACATTGCTGGTGTATCTCCCATTCCTTCCCTGAGAGGCACCATTCCAGGCACAGCGAACACTGCACCAGACCCCCAGACGCAGACTGACAGTGATGCCACTGATTATGCCTTTCTTCATGTGCATCACGAGAGTCAATTCTCTTAAATGTCCTAGGGCAAACACTACATTTATGCCTCTTCGAGCTTTTTCTTTTACCATGTCCTCTCCAGTGCTGCTCCATATCAACCCAGTCTTCTGATTCCCAACCACAGCGCGGGCACCTGAAGCCTTGGTCACCACTATGGCATTTCAGGTGCACCTCTAGCATGCTGCGACTGGACACTACTATCTGACAGAGGATGCAGGCCAATCCGTCATCCTCGTCAGATGGCTTCTGCATTTCAGCATCCATGTTAACATGTCCAGCAACTTGTTCACCTTCTGGATGGGGCAGGCTTTTTGCTGAGATCACAGACTGAGGTTGGCACTTAGTGCTTGAAATTCTGCACAACCCAAGAGTCATCAGATGAGCCGACTGGGCCATCTCTTCATCCTGGATTTCTGTGTCCATTCCACTGTTCAAAGGAACGGCCAGATCTGTGCTAGCATCCTCTAGCTGAAACACAGGTTCCTCCTCGCTTTGCTCATCATGCCTATCCTCCTCAAAGAGCGTGCTTACCTTCAGAAACACATTTACAGTTGCATTTTCTCACATTTCAAACTAAAGATATTAGATTGTTCTGTCATCAAATTCTTCCAAATAACTTATGTTTAAAAAAAGAAAGAAATTGATTTAGATCTAAAACAACGTAAATTTGATCTTTAACACTGCACAGATCTTTAGTCACCTCACAGGTTTGTGCCACATGCATGTTGCCTTCAGAGTTGGAGCCAAGGCCAATGTCACATGACCTTGGGCTGATGTTTTGAAACATGCCGTACATCGGGAGGAGGAAAGACATACGCTCCATGTCCATCTGATCATCGTTGCTTTTTGAGCCAGAATGGAGATCACTCTCTAGGTCATATGGAGAGCTGTTGTGGTCGACCTCCTCTACATCATCAACCCTCATTCCTACACCCAAACTCTCCTCATCTTCTTTCTCCAGACATGGCAGATGAGGACATGGAGACACTGAATCATGTCTTTCCAAGACATGATGGCTAATCTTGGCTTTTTGGCTGCTGGTAAACTGACAGACTCTACATCGGTATACTTCAACTAAGAAAACTTCTACTAAAGTAGACACATGAGCTTCAATGCCATCAGCTGAGCTGCAGTAGAGACTAGAAGTGACATTTTCTTCTGCAAGTCGAAGGGTTACTGGCTGGACATCTTGGTATGCATCTTTAAATCCACCCATTCTTGGAGACAGTGGAGGAAAAAGAAAATAGATAAGTTTTAGACAGTGAATGTTCATGAATGTGTCATACTTATCTGGAGTATGAAAAATTCATTTTTTTTATCTTTCAGTAACGTTACTGGGCATTGGATATATTGATAGCTAAATAATTAAGTAGGTTTATTGTATAGCCTGTAGAACAGATTTATTAAAAACAACACTCTGAAGCACAATGATAAGGTAAGTCGTATAATGTGGTCGTAACTTACACTACAGTCAGTTACCCACTAGCACTACTAGCATCCGCTGCTATAAACAGTCACCCAATAATTCAGAAAGTTAGCTAACGTTATATTTGTTATTTAACGGTTGAATCGCTAACAGTTAAAATACATGTGTATCAGTGATGTGTAAATTCTGTGCGTACCTGCATCAAACAGCGTTTTATCTTTAAATTACTTAGCTTGTGTTGTGGACGCCAACATGCGATTTAGGGACCATTGCGTAGTTACCATACACAGATACAGCGTAAAATGTGCCATTTCCTATATTATTCTATATACGGACACACCTAAACACTATTTTCCTGTACCAACACCATTTTAACCGCTTTAAACTGAGTGTGTGGTCAAAAAAGTAAACAGTAAATTGATGACAGCTCTTCGTAGCAACGTAATTCTTAAGATCCCTGCCTTCATATTCCTTCCTCTGCGTTTCATAGACACAGACTGCGCATGCGTGGTTCGTTCCAAAGCTCCAAACTATTGATTCGTCGATTCAGTGATTCAGACAATTTGGTCTAAACTTCCCGTTCCTTTAGCCTCTGTACAATAATGTATACGGAATGTTACGAACATTTTAAGTAGAAATTTGGAAGACAATTTGAGTGCTTATTTTAAAGTTACTACGGGTAGCAAAGCTAGGCTGAATTTTGAATCGACTCTCTTTGTCAAACGACTCAACAGGAACAAGCAAGATGGCGAACATGGACGTGTTGGCCAAAACAATAGCGAAGGATTATGTGTAAGTAACACCTTTAACGACTTTATATTGCATCATTTTGGTATTTATATATGTAAATATGGGTAACATGTATTAGAAATTAAAGCGTTTCCGTACAACTTGTTAAACTTGTAGTTTTCTGTCAATATCAGTTGACACACTTTTTAGTTTCTGTGGTCAACGTGAACAAGCGGTAAACATGTTTTCTAAACCATCGAAAATGGAACATACGTCCTGAATACCTTGTAATTGTAATTGAGGTCATTTAACAAAACCAGACTATAATAAGTAGGTTAATATTGTACTGTTCTTTACTCTTTTGTAGGGATGATGTGGAGAGCTCTGACAGTGTGAATGAAAATGAAGATGGAGCTAGAAAAGCAGATAATATGGACATTGCCAGGGTGGAAAGACACAAGAAAAGAAAACACAAACATCGGAGCAAGCACAGAAAACATAAAAATCCCTCACCTGATGAGAGGGACCACAAGCACAAGTACAAACACAAACATAAGAGGAAACACAGAGACTCATTCCAGGATCATAAAGACACTTCTGCTGGCTGTGAAGGTGCAGTTATCTCTCCAAAGCGATCCAGACTTGATGACCTTGCTGCTCTGGAGGACCTGGAGAAACAAAGAGCCATGATTCAAGCAGAGCTTGATAATGAGCTGATGGAAGGGGCTGTGCAATCAGGTATGGGGCTGATATTACAGGGTTATAACTCAGATTCAGAGGAGGATGGGGAGCTCGAACAAGCTGTGCGAAATGGTGAGCAACAGAGACAAGGCTTTGATGCTGGGGGACATGCTGGAAGATCTCAACAGGATTACATAGATGATGAAAAAATTGATCCCTGGGTGGAAGACAGAAGCTTGTCAGACGAAATGCCAGTCCGGGCCCATAAATCAGAAAAAAAAGTTAGTAAGTCTCAGTTAGAAGTTAACATCATTGAGAAACCTAGTGGTCCCATCCAAGCGAGGGAGCGGAGACGATCCCGGAGCACTGAGAGATCCAAAGATGGTGGTCAGAGGTCTAAATCCCCTGTGAAGGACAAAAAATCTACTACACGGCCTGAAGAGCAAACTAAAGACCATAGATCCTCAGAAAGAAGGAGCAAGTCTAGATCTGAAGAAAGAAACACAAACTTACCAGAAGCTGACATGGAGAGAGAAAAGAAATCAGTGAAAGCTCCCTCAAAAGAAGCCTCATCTGGAAAAGAGAATAGATCTCCTAGCAAAAAACAACCTCCAGAACAGCACAGCCTGTCTGTGCGGCCCAGAGGCCAACGCTCATCTGAACACATCCCTGTTGCCCAGAGCACAGATCGAGCATCTAGACAGGACAGAGCTTCATGTCACAACAGATCCCCTCCAAGGAGAGGACGATCTCGGTCTATTGAGAGGAGACGGAGAGAAGAAGAACGACAGAGACTCTCCAACGACAGGTTCTAGCTCTGTTTGTGTAGCTAGATTGATTATTACTAATGCTGTTCTTATGAACGTTCCTTGTTGTTACCCAAAATTACATTTTTGAACTCACTTTGTTTTCTTATACTCACAGGATGCGATCTCGTGATATGGCAGGGGGCCATAGTGAGGAAAGTCCCTCTCTGAACTCCAGACGAAGGTCAAACCACTCGCCTGTCAGACGACGGTCCCGTTCTCCCAGGAGACGAACCGGCAGGTCTCCTCTCAGATACAGGTGACTGTGGTGTGCTCCCTATTTAGATGATAAAACTATCCAATAAGCTTCAATGAGCTAAAAGTAGATGCACAAATAATAATTCATAAATTTGTACTTGTTTTACACATCCTCTGTAGAAATGGAGGTAACGGAGGTTGCTGTCCTTAAGTGAGGGGCTTTAATGGAATTTTAAAGGGGCATAATTTACTTATTACAACTTATCTCAGTAGAATTAAAAAGGAATTAATATTGTGCAGATCTAGGGAGCGTGAAAGGACAGACCGCAGGCAGCAGGTGTACTCGGGATCACAGGAAAGGCGGAAGAGAAGAAGCAGGGAAAGAGAGGACATGTTTAAGGGCAGTCTGTCTGAAGGAATGAAGCCTGAGAAGGAGGACTCGGATGAAGAAGTGTGAGTAATAATGAAATTGTTGTTTTGTTTTTATGTTGCTGATCATATTTGGGCTTAATTATGAATACCAATCTGTTTCTAGGCTGGAGGATTATGATGTTGATGAAGAGGATGAGGAGGCTTTGATAGAACAGAGGAGACTTCAGCGATTGGCCATCGTTCAGGTTAGAATATTTTAGTTGCTTGCATGGCTTTTACTTTTTTTTATACATTTGTTCTGCAAGGATGCATTAAAGTAATGACATTTATAATGTTGTTAAGATTTCTTTTTCCAATAAATGTTTTTTTAAACATTGTATTGATTTAAAAAAAATAATAATAATACTAAGCAGCACAACTGTTTTGTTACATGTTACCAACCCCAAGATTTCTGAACGCTAGAGTATGTATTTTTTGTATTGTGTCCTTGTACAGAAGTATAAGCCAGTAAATGAGGACAGTAACATGTCAGGACTCTCAGAGCATGGCAGTCCTCAGAGTAGCACTCACAGCCGATCACCATCTCCCGATGACATCCTCGAGCGTGTGGCTGCTGATGTCAAAGCCTACGAGCAAGAGAACCTGGACACATTTGAGGATAATGTGAAAGCCAAGCATAGTCTTGTCTCTCAAGAAAAAAATGGTATGTCATTTGCAAAATATCTTTCCATGTTAAAAATTTGTTCAAATAATGTTTGTTCAGTGCTCACGACTACTCATCAATTCATATGGAGTGATCATAAAATTGCCAAATGTGTTTGCTGCCCAATAACATTTTCACATTTTATTAGTTCATAATATATAATAAATACACCTGCAAATATATTTTTGAGACAGCACTAAAAACATTTGCTCGATTCTACATCCATACCAACAGGTGTCAGTATAAAGTCTAAAATGGCTCTCATATCAGTTGTATCAGTCATTTCAAAAAGGAGAGTCACTGAAATTTGAGACAAGAAATTTACTCTGATGTAATACAAGGTGCTCCAATACATTATCAGCAAGTCTACGTTCTTTTCATTGCATCTTTGTTTTCTTATTCTTTAGGTGCTAATCTGAAAAAGCTATCAGCGCCAGATATGTTCACAGAGTCAGATGATATGTTTGCTGCTTACTTTGACGTGAGTAGACAAGTTCCTGCTCTCCATTGCATAGGTCAATGGCTTTGCAAGCCCCAGAATTTGATTGAATTTGTCCATGTAAGTGGATCTCTACAGGTAGAGTTGCATAGTCCTGTGCAAGCTGTTGTTTCTGTACTGGAAACTTTGTTCAAAGCTTTTTTTCCCAAGTGGGTAATCTGACTCTGGTGCTCACTGGATCTCAACGCCCCTCAGAAATGGTCTCTTGCGGTGTCAGTCACTTGTTTATGAATTAACATTTTAATCAACTCTCTGAATTCAATCACGTTGACAGTGACAAATCCACATCTAATTTCTCTCTGCAGAGTGCCAGGTTACGGGCCGCAGGCATTGGCAAGGACTTCAAGGAGAACCCAAGTCTTCGAGATAACTGGACAGATGCAGAAGGCTATTACCGTAAGTCAGTTTTCTTGAAGCAAATGCTGTATTTAAATCCATAGAATCCAAAACTTGTTTTTATAAGATTAAAATGTCTAGGGTCTTGTGTTAAAGAGGACATCAAAAACGTGATTGTTCTTTTAATGTATTCAGGTGTGAACATTGGCGAAGTGTTGGACAAACGGTACGGGGTGTACGGCTACACTGGACAGGGTGTCTTCAGTAATGTGATCCGAGCCAGAGACTTGGCCCGAGCCAATCAGGAAGTGGCAGTGAAAATAATACGCAACAATGAGATGATGTAAGACTTCCCTAAAAAGCTGAATGCTTATCCTTTAAACACTTCTGTCTGGTGCAGTTGGATTTCTAAATTAAACCACATGTGTGGTGTTGGTTACATCCACATGGTTTAATGTTCGTCAATAAATTGTGTCATGGGCAATTATTTGGATAGGAACTGAGATTTGGAGTAGGTGTAGATTTGGTCTTTATGTGACCGACATCCACATGTTTTTTCCACAGGCAAAAGACTGGTCTGAAAGAGCTGGAGTTTCTGAAGAAACTGAATGACGCAGATGCAGATGATAAGTTCCACTGTTTGCGGCTTTTTCGACACTTTTATCACAAGCAGCACCTGTGTCTGGTGTTCGAACCACTCAGGTACAGTAAAATCAACAGTTTCACATGCATCTATGTAACTTAACTCTTGTTCTTCTCTTAAAGGATTAGTTCAATTCCAGAATTAAAAAATGTACTCACTGTCATGTCACCCAAAGTGTTCATGTCTTTCTTTCTAAAGTCAGAAACAAAATGAAGGTTTTTGAGGAAAGCATTCTCCATATTTTTTACCATATTTTCACCACTTCACTGGGAGCTATTGGGATGAATGTTGGGTTGAAGGTCCACACTGCAGTAGCTTCAAAGGCCTCTAAACAATCCTGTTTTCCTCAAAACTTCAAGTTTTTTCTTTGCAACTGAAGAAAGAAAGACATGAACATCTTTTTTTATTCTGTAAGTGAACTAATCATCTATTTTTTTTCTGGCTTCAGCATGAATCTGCGGGAGGTGTTGAGGAAATATGGCAAGGATGTTGGGCTACACATCAAGGCTGTGCGTTCGTACAGCCAGCAGCTCTTCCTGGCCCTCAAACACCTCAAGCGCTGCAACATCCTGCATGCTGACATCAAACCCGACAACATTTTAGTAAGTCACAATTCTTGCCCCATAATTATTGAACACTGACTTCTATCTGTCTTCTTTATAAAAAACGTACTTAAAACTTTAAAGGTGAATGAATCCAAGACCATTCTCAAGTTGTGCGACTTTGGCTCAGCGTCACATGTGGCTGATAATGACATAACACCATATCTGGTCAGCCGCTTCTACAGGGCACCTGAGATCAGTAAGTAAAAACTCAAAGTTAACCATCTGGGGAAAATTTTTCTGAAAATCTGAAATTGGGCAATGCTTGTTTTTAGGCTTTAAGAGTTTTCTTCCTCTTTTTTCAGTCATCGGAAAATCATATGATTACGGAATCGATATGTGGTCTGTGGGCTGCACTCTCTATGAACTATACACAGGAAAAATCCTTCTCCCTGGGAAAACAAATAACCACATGCTAAAACTCGCCATGGACCTGAAAGGAAAACTGCCTAATAAAGTAAGAACTCTTTAGAACCAAATATGTAAAAATTAAATTAAATATTTTATTAAATATTCTATAATTTTTTTTTTATTATATGTACAGATGGTCAGGAAGGGTCTGTTCAAGGACCAGCACTTTGACCAAAACTTGAACTTTTTGTATACAGAGGTTGATAAGGTCACAGAGAGGGTAAGTGTTATAACTTCCATTCACTTCCATGTATATAGTCTATTCACAATTCACAAAATGAAAACAGGGCTTTATGATTTGTGGGGGGAAATTATCTAATTGTAATTTTACTGATTTAAAAATAAATAAAAATCTTTATTTATTTTTAAGCTCCTGGTTTGCTCTGCTTGTTTATTGGGCTGCACAATTTGGCCAAAAAACCTGATTTATACATCAACATGGTTTGTATGCGTGTTAGTTAGTTAATTTAGTGTCCACAATTGGACATTTGTCTTTGGCTTCATTGTATAATAATAATAATAATAATAAAAATTTAATCCATGTAATTCAGCCGATAAGGTCGATCACTACAATAATAATACTAATAATAGTTATTACTAAATAAAATAAAATTTCACTGTAAAATAATTCACTGTAAATTTCACTGTAAAATAAAAAACAGCCCTAATTTTATAACTAAAAAATATCTGTATAAATAACTCTAACTTTCTCTGCAGGAAAAGATCACAGTCATGAGTACCATTAACCCAACTAAGGACCTGTCGATAGACATGGTGGGTCGCCAGGCACTACCAGAGGACCAGCGAAAGAAGGTTGTTCAGCTCAAAGATCTGTTGGACCAAATTCTGATGCTGGATCCTGCCAAGCGAATCACCATCAATCAGGCATTACAGCATCCTTTCATCCAGGAGAGGATATGATCAGCAGCATACCTCAGAGATTCATGATGGTTTTGTATCTACAGATATGACTCAGACAACAAAAGATGTTTGCATATTTTATTGCCATGCTATTTTATTTTAGTCTCTGATTTGTAGTACCTTTCAGAGCAGGACACAATCAAGATTTACTTTATTTTATTATTATTAGATGACCTACAAGACACCCTGTAAGCTGTAAATCTTTCCCGAAAACAGATAATCTATATTGTTCAGATTGCATGCTTTATACACAGCTTCTTGCTAATAATAATTTCAAATATATTTGATATTATGCTCAATGTTCAGAATGTAAAAATATCCATTTGTGTGCTAAGTTCACAGACCTTATATTTTATGTAAAATTCAAGAATTTGATGTAAATCAAATATTACCCAACCACCAAGGACTGTTTAGAGAGTGACGTAAGTAAGACCAGCATAAATGCTGTCTATATCCACCCTCCCTTAGGTGTGAGAGTCAGAACTCAACCTGGCGTGCAGGCCCACGGCATGCCCCTTGCCCTAGGTGTGTTTCTGCTGAATCTGAGGTCTTGGGTTCTGCTTGACCTGGTCTGCAGGGAAAGCTTCCTCTGTAAAGGCAGGTTGTACACCTCTATCGGTACACTGAAGGTAAGCTAATCCTTCCAAAACAAACGGCATCAACATTTTGCCTTCTTTTTAAGCCCAAAAATAAAGTGTCATCATAAAGCCCTTTAGGCTTCTCCTGCATGTTTACAGAATGTAATTTGGAGAAATGGACATGCATTGAAACCATTTGTCACCCTTTTGCTCTGTACCGAAACCTAGTAAGGCGTCATAGATTTATATTATGTTATATTATAAATGTTTGGGGTCTTTAATTTTGTTATTTATTTGTTTGAAACAACCAATCATTTTAAAACGACTGTTTTATATTTTTACATGCCATTTATACCTGTGATGGCAAGGCTGAAGCCATTACTCCAGTCTTTCCTGTCACGTGATCCTTCAGATATCATTCTAATATGCTGATTCAGTCCTTAAGAAACGTTTATTATTATTTTCAGTGTTAAAAAATAATTGTGCTGCTTAATATTTTTTATTAGTGATACCTTTTTTTAGGATAGTTCAAGAACAGCATTTATTTGAAGTATAATATATCTGAAATACTTGATAAAATACTAACTGTCTTGAATGAATGTACTTACTGACCCTATACGTTTACTGAAAATAAGTGTGAAATGAAACACTATTTCACTCACATTTTGTATGACCTTTTATATTATTAATGGAGTATGGCACCTACGTAGAGCATTCCAAAATGTTCATTTTTAAGGGCGCTTCCTTAGTATGCAATAGGCAGAGAGGCAGCTTCACTAGATTTTGGAACAGAGCTTCTGTTGTGGTGTTTCTCACAGAGACAAAACAGTCGGTATGAAAGAAAAGACTATCACTTTCTCAAAAATGGAAGGAACCGGTTACGGTTGGCGTTGAGGGTAAGGGTGAATCCAAGTATTTTTAATGGACCAAGCACCTTCAGTGTACTGCCTCTGATAGACATACCTCACCTTTCTCAGAGTTGTCACACTTACGTTATAATTTTTGCATAATCTATTGAGTGTTTTTCAATATGCATGAGAATATGTTATATGTATGGCTTCCAATGCACTATTGTACAAACTCTCTGGTGTGTTTTTCACTATGCGTAGACTATTTAGATGTAATTTTTTTGTGACTGTTCTCGTGTTTGTGACAATGTTGTCTTTTGATACAGGGGTTTTCCTGCTCTGATCTATGAATCTGCTTGTTACAAGCGGTAATTGCTTCTTTATTCATATCTCAATTCCTTATGTTCCAAATCTATACAACGGTCATAAAGTATGCTGAAGGAATTATCTGCCTGTTATTTTTGCGAAGCCTGTTCTGCATGATAATGGAATAATTTGAATTTACTGTAAATTCACATTATTTGTTATCATTAAACAATACAAAAATAAAGCTGTTTTGTGGTCGAAAAAAACATGAATTTAGACTTCCCACAAGTTGTCTGTCTGTCAAGAATTTCATGCAAGTTAAACATAAATCTGTAAGAACATAATTCAGCGGCTTAGGAAGCTTATGGTGGGTTTTGTTTCATCAACACTAACTGCTGTTTGTGCTGTTTCTCCCACTGTTTCTTTGTGTTCGAGTATATTCTCTGGCCAATGGAGACATGTCTGTCCGTCATCCTCCTGCCTGCCTCTGCTTTCAAAAGGACAAGACCTCTTCAAGGCCCTTTATCCAGGTCACTCCTAAAGGCATGTTTAGATTCAACAACAAAAAAAAACAAGCTATGATTAGAAATGAACAGCCAGTTCAGAGGCTAATTCTCATAGGATTAATGTGCCCATTTCATGTATAATATCAATTCATGTCTTATTTCTAATCCAGCTTTCATGATATTTATGAATTTGGCAGCAGACAATAGGTTTTCAGGTCCCAAATTTAGTTATAAGGGGCCTTTTTCTTAAATAAAAGGGCAGCTGTATATTTTACTGTACAAAAATCCTTTTGATACATGATTTTTATTATAATTATATCTATCTACCAGTGTTGTTATTGTTACTGGTCTGATCACAGAATAACCTATCCATATTCAGCTTTGTGAGGACCTTGAATTGACTTTATCCATTGGTGTGAACCACAGAGGTTCGTTCTATAGGACCGTTTTATATTCAAGACCTAAAAAGATGGACTGATTTAGTCACCTTGTGTCTCGGCTGATGATTGTGTATTTCCCCAGGATATTGTAATGTATATAATGTACCGAGATACTGGTATATTTATTCTTTGTATTGTAGGTGCTGTCTGTCAAAGAAGACTCTTAAAGGAAATCTCATCTGAAAAAAGGTTTCTGTTTTAGAGCGAGCTTTTACGAGAATTAAGCTTTTGATTTTAAGATGACAATACAGTATGTGGTTGAATAACAAGTTCCTCATTTAGCCTGTGATAAAATTTGATAGTTACTGATACTGGTTTTGTTCGAATCTAGATTTATACAGTATAACCAAATTTTTGCCTAAACCCCATTTTCTATTTATAAGCAATTCATACTCATTACTCAAACACTATATATAGTGTTACTACATGTATAAAACGCAGGTTCCTAAAATAAAATAAATTGACTTAATATACATAAAAATTGTTACACTCTGGTATTACACACAAAAGGTAATGTTTTTCCTTTTTAAAAAATACATGTTTGCACGTCGCCCACTAAAGTAACTGTCCTTGAACCACAACTAACCATTTTCAATTCTATTTTCAGGGTAAGTGTTAAAATTTTCCCTACTGTCATGGCCACGTGTGATTCCAAGTGTGAGAAAGACCCTGATGGCCAGCTGCTGTCCTACTCTATTATTGAAGTGCCTTTCAAGAGCTCATCTTCTTATCCACTCAAGGGAGAAACTATCTGTACACAGCATAACAATATGTTAATTTTGTATCAGATTATTCTGCCATTATTGCATCAGAATATGAATAAATGGTGAATTTTTTAAATGACACACAGCCTGGATTCATTTCCTTTTTATGTAGAAGTGTTTATGTATTGAAATAACACTGAATTGCAGTTAGTTGTGCTGCATGTGGTTAGCGTAGGTTCTTTATCACTTGTATCAAGAGCAGCCGAATAGCCTACAAAAAAAAACAAAGAGCTACTAAAGAAATGTTTTGGGTTACTGTGTAAGATGTTTTTTTCCCAAAGCTAGAGGTATTTTTCTGTGGTAACTGACAGCATGCCACAAATGTTGTTGATGGAACTTGTATTGAATTTGGAAGATTAAATACAGTAACATGCACACAGGTAATTGCACACTGTCAGTCTTAAAGCTTAAAACTCTTTAAAATAATTATATCATGTTTTCCTGCAAGGAGTTTTAGCAGGAACGCTAGACGCTAGTCTTCTGAGACTTTGGCATGGCTTTCTTTGTGGATTTGCATCTCTTCGAGTTATTTGGACTACTGCATTTTTGTGACCTGCTCGAATGAACAACAAGATCTTGAACAAGGGTTTCGTTCTTCTTTAATTTTACCACACCTGAGTGCGGTTTCTTAGGTAAAACCGGTGGTTGATGAAATCCAATCCACACCTTTGCAGCATTTGGCGAGGGGCGATTATGATGCATAGACTTTGAGTGAGAACTCGAAGAAAGGGTGAGTTTTGTTAAATTTTCTAAAACTGAATTATTGCTCTTGGTCCTCAAGTATTCTACCTGAGAACAAGGGCTTTCCACACGTCTCAGACGGTTGGCGCTTCGAACTAAAGCAGTTGTTGGACGAGATCTCACCCCTTTCCCTTGTTCTTTCTGTATAGTCACAGTCTGAAGTTTCTCCAGTTTTATCATGCGTGCTGCCAGAGCTACGAGACGAGGGTCGTTTAAATGCAAGTTGTGCTGGCTCTCCAAATCATCTGCTGTGGACTGGAATTGACTAAAGTCGAGATCTTTAAGTGGAAATGGAAGAACCTCAGGATACACTTGGTCTTCTTCTCCAGTCACTGTAGGTTCCAGATCAAATAAGTCTGGCCTCAGGTCCAATTCTACAGCAGTATCCCATCTTAATACAGGTTTATTGTCTTTCTCTTGATCGGAGAGGTCACTGTTTTCAGAATCAACTGATATGGATGGTTTAATTGCATTTGCTTCGATAGGTTGATTCTTGGATGTGCCCCAAAGGGAATTACTGATTGTCTTGATCTCATTTGGTTGTTCGTTCCTTGGAGAAACAATGCGGCTGACCTGTATGGGGTGGATTTCCAGTTCTGGTCTGGTTTCTGCCTCGGGTTTATGTTGAGCAATGTGTTCTTGTGTGTCCCAGAGGATTGGAGGCTGAAGACCAAGCCTCTGCCATCTGTGCGACAGCATCCTTAACTGGGTTTTATGATGTTGCTTTGAGCTGAAGAAGAAAATTAGCACAAAAATGTCAGTTACAGGATAAATATTTCTCTAGATGCCATTTAACCTCTTCAATAGATATCCAAGCGTTGTGGCATGGAGTATCAGTTCCAGGTTGGCGAAGTGCGAGAAGTCTAGTGTTGCAGCATGATACAAAGCTACATTCAGTTCAACAAAAGGTTAAGATTCCTGGCAAACACATCAAGTCTCTGTGCCAAGTCCTCATCTACATTTCTAATATATTCATTTTACATTAAACATAGTGTAAAACAGGTAGGTAACAGAACACCTACTGCAAATAGTATTGTCAACGTAATTAGATTGATATTATTGATGTTTCAGAACACTTTACACTTTGATGACCCTGTCACACTGATGGCTGTCATCTGGCTGGCAATGCCTAATGGGTCAGTAAGAAGTCAGTATCTACTTACACTTGGGATGATTTTGTTTGGCTGCAACAGATGGTTGGATCCTGTGCCATACAGACATTAGAAATGCTTTCCAAAGATACCTGCAAAATAAAATGCACAATTTTTATGATTTTCAAAGAAATAGCTATACAATTTGCACACTTATTACTTACAAATGTATAAATGTTATTGAATGTCACAAAATAAAAAACATTAAATTACCTTTTTTTCTGTCTTTTATCAGTTTTATTAATTTTTGTTCAACAAAATGCCACTTGGTTTGATACTTTGTCATATTATGCAATGAATGACATTCAGACAAGTACACTTCTTACATCTTGGAATTACTGTACATGCATAATTTAAACTAAAGGATATATACATATGTAAACCAAATAATCCTCAGTTCCAGTGGCAGCTCAAGTAACTCCATATGAAATAGAAGAAACGCAGATACCTGTTGTGTGTTCACTACCGCAGACATGTGCAGACTTTCCAGTCGCTGTACTAACTGAGTAATGTAGACGTCCTGCGAACACAGAATATTCAAACAAGAGTGTCAATAGACAAAGGATATGTCATCTAAAGTTACCTATGTGGACACACTGTCTAGTTATATGTAATATGTCTATTAAAAACATTTCACTTGCAGAGATAAAATTAAAAAAAAAGATAATTCATATTTGAAGCCTTTTGTTGGCAAAGACAAAATATAAAAGTTCAAAGTTTACAAATACAAAAAGATATTTGCAAACACCCAATTGATGACATGCAATTGGATTATGGTAATAATGTTTTGCTTGATCATTTACACAAGAAAAAACTACTTACCTTATCACACTCTGCTGACCAAGAAGTACCTGGGATGAAATAAGTTGTCTAAATAAATCCCTTCCAGTCTGTAGTGAAACTGTGAAAAGTGTATCGTAGACATCCACTCACCTTCAAGTGGTGGTGTGAGATGAGTCCTAGACTTGCTCTGGACCCGCCAGGTACACTACAATTATACATAAGCCAAAATCAAATGATAAAAACAGATAGACCTCTAGTCAGTGATGCACTAATAATTCTGTTCATAATATTCTATGAAGACCACATTCACAACTTGGATTGACCTCAAAGTCTCTCGCTTTCAGAACGGCGGTGCGAATGACGTGTCACGCTTATTTGCATACTGAAAAGTGATTGGGGCTTATGTATTCTTCTATTTACATATTAAATTGTGATTGTTTTCTTTCTTATTTAACAGTCTATGTTTCATGTTATTTCCACTTACAGCAGGTGTGGTAGGTGCGCTGCAAGCCACTCCATGCGACTTCCAGCTGATTTCATCCTTCGTGCTTTCCATAGAAAAACCATAGGTTCTTTTGACTAAAATAAACACGTGTGGAATATTCTTCCAGGTGATCTTAATTCCTTCCCGTCGGTCGCTGAGTTTTAATAAGCGAACATATCGTCAAATGTAATCATATATGCCGAAAATGAAAGCACACGCGACTTCCTCGTCCAACACAAATAACTGCACGCTGAACCCATGGCAACCCTTCACGCCGCCAGCTCTGCCGTCCATTCGGTCATCTGTGAAGCTGCCATGTACATCCAGAACCAACCTTGAGAGAATGCTATGGGGAAAATGTAGGTTTCTTTAAAAACAAAAAAATGTATAAATCTTTTGTGGCTTTTAGTCCACGTGTATAGTTATAGGTGTGTTCGGATAATTCTAAACGCTGTATGACGACTTAATATATTAAACTTTTTAACCAAAACAAAAAAAAACATTTACAAACGTTTAATGCTTGGGAAATATGCATGTTCGTCGGTAGGGGGAGTCTTGTAAAAGAAAAAAAATTAAATAAGCTTTAAATAAGCCAAAATATTAAAATAAGCTTTTAGATTTTGATACTTCACATTGTGCATATAGATTTAAACGTTGTATTATACGTTTTAGCTTCAGATTTGTCGGTGATTGACAAGCCAGCCTCGGTCACATGGTCTGCACACATTGGAAAGAACATATGTTGGCTTGTCTGCCACTTCCTGTCGTGAGAAGAGCACAGAGACAGAGTTTAAGGTGTGTTTGTTTTTTTGTGGTTGTTTGACCTTGTCTGCACTGCACAGATGTGTTCAAAAGCAAAGCAACGGAAAGAAATCGTAGTGAATTTCATATTTTAAATAATCAAAGCGAATAAATAAAGCAAAAAATAAACCAACATTTAAACAAAAAGCTAACAGTAAAACATTTTATTTATCAGTTGTTGGGTTTTTTTATCAGTAGATAATTTATAGATATTATGTACTATCAAACACATTTTGCATCAATTTGCATCCTGATAAACTGATATAATGTAAAAATTTAGGTGATTTTTAATCTAACATTGTGTATGTCTTTTGAATTCAAGGTACTTTTCTGTGCTTATGTGTGTGTGTCTATGTGAATGCGTCAATGCAAGCGCGTGTCTGTTTTCCAGTGAGTGTTTATATGTCTCCCCACAAGACCCACAGTGAGTAACCAGACAGATAGCGTACGTCACAGTTTCAACGGTTCAAGCCACAGTACGCAGTTGTGGCTGTCTGCCAGATTCAAATGAAAACTTTTACACTTTTATATTAATTGAAATATGCTTGGAGACGATTGGAATGATAACTTGTCACTACAAGATACTCTCAAAGGCACATGTTATTTAATGACGGAAGACACCATCTAGGTGTAGATAAAGACAAAGATGAACTTTGGACAAATTGTTTTTCTGGAGCTGTTCCTATAACATCAATGAATGTGTTATGCATAGGCATTTGTATGAAAGACAGGGAATAAGACTAGAATTAGGAAGCGTGTAGTCCATTTTTTTGTATTTAATATACTGTTTGAAGTTTTACAAAATGAGCAGCAAATACAAAAATACTTTCTTTTTTTTTCTTTTTTTTAGCATGAATCACAAACGACACAAAAACCCTGAATGTTCTCAACTGGCTCATGAATCACAAATAAAATATTCACAGCTATATTTTTGTAGCAATAAAAAAAACAAAACTTTACACAATAACAACTTTAAACATTCAACATTTTTACAGAATTTTTACAGAAAAACTGTCAGAAGAAATACATTGCATACACTTATACAACATTTATATGAACTGAAAATATTAATGCTGAACAAGAATATTGTTACAATTAAACGGCCAAAACAGTAACCATGCACTCTCCCTGCCACAACACTGTTCATACAATTATTTGATCCGTTTTTTTTGACATTCATATAAATGGCCCAGTCAAACAAAGAGAACTCTTGTTATGAAATATTCAAGCAGCCATCTCACTGTGGCGAGCAGGTTACTTCACCCTCCTCCAGACAGCATGTTTTCAATCATGCAAAGTCTTTGTACAAAACATCAAACTTCTGCTTGTTCAAACTGAGATGCTTTGCACCTGCAGAAAACAGAAGCCTTTGCTAAGCTATCCTCACTGGCATTGTTCTGACACCAATCACAAGGAAAGTGCATTGGTGGTTTCTGTGTCTGACATAACAGAGGGGCGGTGAGAGCTTCCCTGCAGTAACTTGGAGCTCTTGAGGGTTGGAAGACACCCAAGATTTTGAAAAAGTCGAATGACATCTTTTCGGAAACGCACTCCGACGAAGGCATAAAGGAACGGATTAAGGCAGCTGTGCATGTAAGCGAGACTCTTCAAAACTTGGCCTGCGATATCAAAGCGCTGGACCTCGTCACAGTTTGTGATGGTCGTATTGGCCGCCTGAGTGGCTTCGAAGACCAACATGCTATTGTAGGGAAGCTGAGAGACAACAAATACGGCCACAACTGCCAGGATGACTCGCAGGGCCTTGTGCTTCTCAAAGCTCCTCGTCTTCAGCAAGGTGCGGATGATGTTAGTATAGCAGAAGAACATCACTATGAGAGGGATGCAGAAGCCCATGCAGATCTGGAGAGACAGGACCACTATTTTTGTGCGATTGTTTTCATTGTTCCAGTAGACCATCATACAAAAGTGATTGTGCTCATCATCCTCTTTCGTTTGAGCAAAGAGCAACTCTGGAATGGACATCACAACCGCCAGGAGCCAGACCAACACACAGATGAGTTTGCTGTACAGGAGTCGATCCCTCTTGGAGTTCTGCGCTTTGGTAGTCTGGACAATCACTATGTAGCGGTCAACGCTGATGCATGTAAGTAGAAGCATGCTGCTGAAGAAGTTGATTTTGTAAATGGCAGAGACGATTTTGCAGAGGGGAGAGCCAAAGGTCCAACCGTAGATGGAGTCAGCGGCCCAAAAGGGCAGAGTGCAGAGGAAGAACAAATCGGCAATAGCCAGGTTCAGTAGATAAACGTCCGTCATTGACTTCAGCCGGTTTTTGAAGTGTGTGTATATCCAGACCACCAGACTGTTTCCAATGGCTCCCAGAATCACAATTATCCAATAGAGAGCAGGTTCATAGTAGCTTCGAAACTCTCGCACAGCTGTTTTGTCACATATCGCCCCTTCTTCATAATCACCCAAAGTTGTGGAACCTTCATATTCCTGTGAATTTTAGCAAATCATGTCTTACTTAGCTGTTCGTTTATTAACTCATTTTAACTGCAATCATGTTGATGATAAAGACGCATACAAACATGAACAAAACAGCATGCGCTTAATGTAAATACTCAGATATCACTTACGTATTCTGAAGTCAGCACAGTGGGCAGGGTCGCAGACTCAGTTATGTTCATTGTGTAATTCTCTTTTCCTAAATAAGTAAAAGAATATATATAAATATTAAAAATACTCATATTAACAAAGGTCCACTTTTATTATGCCGGAGTGCCCTAAACATTATATTCACAAATATCCACAATCAAAAACAATGAATATCAGTAATAAGAATGTGGAATTTGTTCATTATCAATGTATGTTTATTTACATAAAGTCAGTTGAAGTCAGTACTTACCGCACGCTCGCTGAGAAAAATGAAGACTAGTAATACAGATAAGCTGCTGTCTTCACTTTCACGTTGTTTTTGGCGCCGTCTGACAAAAGTCTGTTTTGCAGAAGCTTTTAAGGTCTGAGGTTTAACCACAATGACGCACGAAACGTCAACTTTTTCAA
The DNA here is from genome assembly GCA_032353835.1 of Enteromius viviparus. Taxonomy (NCBI): domain Eukaryota; kingdom Metazoa; phylum Chordata; class Actinopteri; order Cypriniformes; family Cyprinidae; genus Enteromius; species Enteromius viviparus. The sequence goes on from JAUCNO010000663.1 coordinate 8,384,386, forward strand.
CACTTTTTTTTCTCTCTTTCAAAAGCCCACCTCTAAACACAACAGCGCATCCGAAAAATAATTTTCAAGCTCATTTTATACACAGCACAATGTAAAGGAGAAAACTGTACTGTTTTTAAGGTATGTTTGGAAGTTCCTCAAAATCAAAATGACTGAGTTTTAGATGTGATGCACTTGTTAACACCTGTAAGAAAACACTGCTCCATATCATTACACCATCTACAGCTTTTTCTGTGGTGGTTTATAATTGCATGCACAGGGCTTAAACGCGCTTTATGCTGCTCAAAAAAAAAAAAGGTTAATAGCTCCTGCACCAGCACCTTAACCACATTTCCTGATGTGAGAAATTGTGTAAGTTGAGTGCATGCTTTATGTATACAGTCTCTCCTGTTCACTTCTGTTGTTATAAATTCATTTAAAAAGACATTTATTCATTAGATTTTAGTTTGTTTACTACTAGAACTCTTGTTTTCATCTCTCTTAATAAGTACAAAAACAACAAAACAAGGAAGTACCTGTATATATCAAAATCTTCCCTTTTTCTAAGGTTTGTTTGTCACTGCGGTCAGTCACATTGGCAGTGACATGACAGGATCCAATTCTTGTAGCACAAGTAAAACACTTACCATACGTTAACTGACAAAATTGAGCAATGGCATGCAACTTTTTGCAAATATTTTTGCGCAACAAAGATGATACATCCAAACTTTTGACCCTAGCTTTGAATAAGGCTCGACATTTTAGCAGTGACTTTTACCAACTTTATTTTACACGCATCACAAACAACATTAGTAGATGATATCTGTAAAGTAGGTTTTTTTTTTAATTGTCGCTGTGTGTTTGGTTCCTTGCTCAAATGTGAATCTTCGTGCCCCAGACATCCTGTTTATCATTAATATTGTGTCACCAGACACATACTTCACTTATTTTTATGCACACTTTTATGCCATGTCCTGTGTTGAAGGATACGCTTCCTCTTTGTGGCCTAAGACCTACAGCAAGCTCCTCCTTGTACTAATTAAATATAAAAATCTAAAAGAGTGCGATAAACAACTGTCAAGCTTAGCGCAAATACACAAGTTAGTTTTAGGTTCCGTTATCATAAAGGTCAGACTCGAGACATTTTCAAGAAGCTTTATGTTATCTTGGATCAGTTGTTGCCATTTCAGAATGCAATACTGATTGCTAAATTTGTCTTATCGCTCATTTCTGGTCATGATTTGAAGCAGGGGCGATTCTAGGTTCAGAGCTTTGGGGGTGCTGAGCACCCAGAGAGCTGCCCAGATACACTTTACTCGTCAC
>JAUCNO010000663.1:8397653-8420244 GCA_032353835.1 Enteromius viviparus
TAATTACGTGATACTAACACGGAATTATGCATTAAGAGTTCGTGGTTATTTCACGGAATTCTGTGAGATCAGGTTGCCCCTACTGAACAACATATTTAACTCTGCTTTAAGAAACAAATGTGAAACCAAAATTGATTCTGGGTTAAATACTTTTTTTTCAGTTGCCAATGCAGTAGATGCATACAGCAGATCTCGAAAGCCCCTGAATTTACCTATATTATTTAGATATGTGGAACATAATCTCTTATGTAATATAGCAGCTGGTTTGAACAAAGCCTCAGGCCTTTTCAGTAAGCAGTGACAGTCAGTTATGAAACAATCAGATTCTAACTGGGCCCTACAGCATGTGTTAGAATTTGATCTGTCAAAGTTAATATAGACCAAGGATAAAGATTTCCAAATTATCAACATTCCAGATGGTTTGCTATTTCTGGTGGAAATTTGAAGTGCAGATCCATACACACTATAATGTGCTAATGCTAATATTGCTTAAGACAGAACCCATGTAAATAATCAACTAGCAACAGAACTGTCCATTAAAGATGTAATCCTAAAAGTAGTGTCCTAAAGCTTATCCTGCTACACTGCCAAAAACATTTTCTTCACAAAAAGAGTACATTAGGGCATAGTAGGCCTAGAAGGAGGCAAATTGGGACTCATTGCTTCAAATGAATCATTGCTTCAAACGAATCAGTTAAGTGACTAATTAAATAATTCACTAAGAACAGTCTATTCCTGAATGAACCAGCGATTTGAACAAATCATTTGAATGAATAACTCATTGACTTGTCTCCACCTACTGGCATATCGATTTTAACATGTAAAAAGTGTTACTGAAATATCTCTACCACTAATGCGCAGACAGGACAACCTGGGGTACAGAACAGTGAAAAAAACAGTGCTGCTGCATTGCATGCTACTAGTATACTCCTACTACTGTCTTCATGTAAATTCATGTCTTAGGTTAGTTAACGCAAAAATGAAAATTCTGTCATTAATTACTCACCCTCATGTCGTTCCAAACCCATAAGACCTACGCTAATCTTCGGAAACACAAATTAAGATATTTATGATGATTTCAGAGATTCTTCTGTCCCTCCATAGACAGCAATACAATGATCAAATGATCCCATGTCCAGAAACGTGGTAAAAACATGGGTAAAAACTTCAGAGAGCATTACTGCATAAGTGTACGCTTTCTTTTAGGTGCAAATAGCCGCAGATTACACACATCGCAAAATTGAGGTTGAGCCACTGATGTCACATGGACTGTTTTACTGTTTTACTGATGGATCTGGATAATTTCAGTTGTATTGATGTCTATGGAGGGATGTCTAATTTGTGTTCTGAAGATGAACAAAGGTCTTACGCGTTTGGAACAAAATGAGGGTGGGTAATTAATGACAACATTTTCATTTTTTGGGGAAATAACTCTTTAAAGAAACAGTAGTAGGCCTACAAATAGTATTTCATTAGTATGTAATAATAAGTAATTCAGTCCAGTCAAAGTTTATGGATTGCCTCTCTGCAAGTCAGCTTAGAGGACGAACTGTTGACTATATAAAGAGACAAACACACACATCTACTAACATGAGAATAAGCTCTACCCGCTATGCCACAGCAACTTTTCATTCTCACACTTAGTAAACTGTTAAAAGCAAAAAGGAAGGGTTTGAGCAGCTTGAGCATCATAACGTTGCTATATGCTTACTTTCTCAAGGTAGGTTGATGTAGTTAAACAAGCAACTGTTTATAGCCTCATCATTGACCATGTATGTGCACTTTTTTTGTACCTGTGATTAAAAAAGAGATACATATGAATAACCTTGCTTTCTCATGTGAAACTAATTTTTACTTCTCTGTTTTTTTATGACAGTAAATTTATCTACCAGCGGCAAACAGGAAGATGTGGTCAAGATTACTTATCAAATGCAAAATCATCTTGTGAAACAATTTACTCTTTCTTTCTGTACTTGTACATTTAATGCTGGTAGTATTAAGTTTTGTGTACATTCTGAAAAACACTCTTTTAGTTTAGTTTCCATACTGTCATTGTCAAACCCAATACATACGGAGAGGGACGTACATAGAGCTTTCCTGAGAAGACCACTGTGCTGAGGCAGCCGAAAACTGCCTAACGGTGATTAACAAAGAGCAATGACCAGCATCACCAGGTCCCTGTCACAATAGTCCTAAAAACAAAGAGGCTGCTTTCCAGAAGCCCAGGCCACCATAAAGAGGCATGCGCTCTTAGCTGTTGCTGTTTAGCTGAGGGGAGGTCAGTGGATATTTACTCTTGCATTGTGGTCATGTCTATGGACTGATAGTGGCCTGTCACTTAAAAAAACATCAGTACAGGAATGCCTCTGCCACGACGCCGATCCTCCTTCCTGGGCCAGGCTGCTTCTGAGCGGCCCGGCAGCGTGTGCCGCATGAGTGCAGCAGGCATCTCTGTGCCACGGGGAGTGTTTGTAGGCATGGCTCCCACCGGCGGAACCAGCAACCTGGGTGCACGCGTGACTCGCAGAACTATAGGCTTCAGCAGCATGTTTCTACATGGCCTTAGAACCACCAGTGTTCCTGTGGTGACCCAGCCCGGAGATCGAGGCCAGCAGTTTAGCTTCGACAGCCTCAATACAAGCCTCCTGGAGTACCGCAATAAAGTTCGCGCTCTGGAGCAACTCAACCATCAGCTGGAGGAACAGATCAGACACTGTTTGGATCGTAAAGCTGTCAACGCCGGAAAATGGACTGGCCTGAAACAAGACTGGGAAGACGTTTACATGCAGGTAGAAGGATGCTTGATGGGCTTTGGCTCATACATGAAGCATAGAGGTCACACAGCAAAAAAAAATCTATAGAGTAAATATTTAGCAACATCCTGTAAAAAGCTCTCCCCTTAAAATGAACAGATTATTTTTTATTTCCTTAAGATAAAGGTCTAGGATAAAGATAAAACTAAATCTATTCTATTTTATAAATATCCTAAATTAAGCTTACTTTCTGACCCCACTGACCATTTTTGATTTAAACATCTTTACAAAAAAAAAAAAAACATCCCTTTTTTTGTCTGTAAGATGTGTGGGTTAATATATTGAATGTATTAAATCATTATAGTTTACATGATATTTAAAGCATTAATTAATTATTAATTTATACAATAAATATATACTTTAAATTAGGATGGGTTTACTATATGTGACCCTGGACCATAAAACCAGTCATAAGGGTCAATTTTTCAATATTGAAATGTATGTACATAAGCTGAAAGCTGAATAAATAAGCTTAGATGTATTGTTATGATAAGAAATATATTAGAAAATAGCATTTAATAGCTGTACAAATTAAGTTCATAGCAATTCATATTACTAATCAAAAATTATGTTTTAATATATTTATGGTAGGAAATGTACAAAATATCTTCATGAAGCATGATCTTTACTATGATTTTTGGCCTAAAAGAAAAATCTATAATTTAAATCATACAATGTATTTTTTGCTAAATATACCCATGCTACTTAAAACACATGATCACATATAATATATAACAAGGTTTAATAATTTAATATTAAACTATTCTTCATTTATATAAAAAATATACTTATATTTACAGGTGTACAGGATAACATATTTTTTCTTTCTCTCAGGTCAGTGAGGCTATCTTGGACAATGCTCGACTTATGCTCCAGACTGAGAATGTTCAAGCCAATGCAGAGGACTTTAAAGAGAGGTGTGAGTTTGATTTAAACAGATTTTAATCATGTCATTTGCTTTTATCTGCATGAGCAGATTTCCTTCAAATGGCCTATAGAGTGTTTCTATTCATAATTGTGTAGGTATGAGAAAGAACAGCCCTTCCGTAAAGCAGTGGAAGAGGAAATTAACTCTCTGCACAAAGTCATTGATGAAGCAAACCTGACCGGGATGGATCTGGAGAATGAGATTGAGAGTATGAAGAACGAGCTGATGAATCTGGAGCAAAATCACATCGAGGTGAGGTCTATTCTTGATGGAGATGTTTCAGTGGTAAATTAATATAATCTTTTGCTCTTCTTCAGGATGTTAAAGGGCTCTATAAGCAGTTATCTGGCCATGAGGTTAATGAGCCAGATGCTCCCACTGAGACCAGCCTGGACCAGGTTCTAGCTTATATCCGCTCCCACTGGGAGAAGATCATTGAGAAAAACCGTGCTGAGACTGACACCTATCATGAGGGCAAGGTAATCCATAAAACATAAGACCTTCAAATTATTTATAATGGATCATGTGACAGCAAAGACTGAAGTAATGACAGGTGAAAATTCAGTTTGTACCATCAGGAATAAATTACATTTTAAAATATGAATATGAAAATAGAACACAAAACATACAAAATTTCACAACAGTTATACTCTATATTGCGTATTTGTGATTGTGCAGCAAGCTGGCAGTGTGAACACTAAGAGTCCAGAGGAAGAGGAGCTTGAGAGTCTGAAGACTGAGTGCAATGGTGCTGGGTGCAAGATTCAGAGTCTGCAGGCCGAAACCGAATCTATTAGAGCTCTGGTAGGACAACCTCCTCAAAGCAAAGATCATAAAGCAGTATTCAACACCCTTGACTGAACTAAGCATAATCTTTGCAGAAACGAGGCCTGGAGAACGCCCTCAGCGATGCCAAGCACTGGCATGATATTGAGCTCCAAAATTTGGGATCTGTTATCAGAAAGCTGGAGGCTGAGCTCAACGATGTCCGCGGGGATATCGAGCAGCAGCGCCGGGACTATGACACCTTACTCAACAACAAAAACAAGCTAGAGATGGAGATCGGAACATATCATGGAATCCTGGATGGAGAGGAAAGCAGATTCTGCTCTTCAACGTAAGGATCATTTTATAATCTCCTTTTTACAGAAGAAATTAAGCTTCTTCCTCGTTCATCAGATTCTTCAAAATCCTCCCTAGTTTCTCGGATTGATAATCACACAGTTCTTCTATACTGCAGGTTCCCCGGTGGTTCTTCTGTCCCTGAGGGACGGATTGATCCCACACCTTCTGCATCTGGACTACAAAGCAGTCCACAACCTGAAGGTACTGTTTCCATATAAAGAATATTGTTTTCAAATGATTTTATTGTATCGTGAATAATAGGCTAAACGTTGAGATTAAATATGTTTTGATGTTTTCTGTCAGGTTCTAATGCTTCTGGTGCTCCAGAAGAAAGCAAGCTGGAATGATATACTTTATTAAGTATACTTTATTAAGATTGCTCCTTGCAAAAAGCTTGATTTTCATTTGTTTCTCCTCGCTTGTAATTTACACCATCTATAAACTGCATGATGAATGTTAACTGTGAATGTTAGAAAGAAATAAAAATATAAGGCAAAAACAAAAAATGCACTCATACAATTTTTATTGAGCATTGAGCTAAGATTTTATATAGTCTCTAGTTGTTTCTCTAACACTAGCCTCTATGATTCCATATTCTGATGTGTCTATATCCTATTTTACTCCCATGGGTAGAAAAGCCATAAATGATAGAGTGGGAAATACGAATAATTGACTATGGTCAAAACTGAAGCTCCTTAACACGATAATAACACCTTGCGGTTATAATGACACGTCTATGAAACAGCCACTTAGACGTTACTTCAAATCCATGTTATCGTTCTGAACTATCATTTCTTTGTTTAGGAAATCCTCAAATAGCAAGTTTACTGAATGCACGAGGGAAAAAAGCTCAAAGCTATAGCAAAAGTCAATAGGTGACTGACATTTCTAGTAAAAACACAACCATTTTTTTAAAACAAAAACAGTAAATTTAGGTTAATTTTACTGAAAATTTATTGAATATTACATTTTTAAAAAAGTGCAATCATGCAACATTTTAAGAAGAGCATACTCAAAATATAGATGATACTAAAAATAAGATTATACTAAAAGATATTCATATTTAGGGTTATTCCTTCAGCTGATTTCATTTCTCCGGTCTCGTTGGGTCTCCAATGACAGAGAAGCATCCAGCACAGTAACGGGCCGGTTTCTTTGTGTTAGCAGAACTGGCTCTTTTCAGACGAAAGCCAAAACTGCTGACCCTCATGTCCTACGAACATCAGCAGAGTTTAATATTGCACATACAAACAAATACATCTGATGATGTCACATCATAAACACTCTTCTCACCTGTGAGTTTCTTAGCGTTACACTTTCTGACGGCTGAGGATCTGATGGTTGGATCAGTACAGGTGTCTGTAAGATGAAAAACAAATGCATTACAATAGTTACGATTTCTTATTACACATTTAGTTTTTTCTAAAAGCTATTTTGTGTACCTTTTGAAGTGGCTCCATAGGAAAAGCGGTTGAGTAGTTCAGCACAGAGATGAGCAGCAACAGCAGCAGGGCTCTTTTCATGTTCCCAGTCATCTTCAGCCTCATACTAACGGTGAACAGACAAACGCCCGTTCAATTAAAACACCACTCAAAGGGTGGGACCCGAAGCTGTTGTGCGTCACAGAGAAAATTACTGCACAGAGGCGGCATTGTGTCCTTTAAAATCAACGTTTATTTAAGACATTTAAGAATTATGTGAAAAAGAATATTTTAGTCCCACACAAAAGATCTGTTAATGCCGTTCCTTCGGGTTTAATGTTTTAAAATGTTTTAAAAGATAACAGGGTGGCAGACTTGATATTTGTCCCTGTTGAGCTCTCCCATCTCAACGGAGGTAGCCGAGGAATATATTCAAACACATACAGAGATGTGATCCATATATATATTAGATTTCTGTAAAACGTAAACTTGATTCTCATTTATGTGAAAAACTACCATGTGCAATGCTATAAAAAAAAAAGAGGAAAAATTACAGCTACTAATAAATTAAAAGTAGAAATACTGCATCACAATTGGAAGTTAATACAAAATAAATCAGAAAATATCAGCAGAGAAATGCAGTATTGGTAGTATGAAAAAAAAAACATATATATATATAAACCGTGTTAAAAATTCACAGTCAGTAATTCTACTTTCAGATGTGTTATTTGAAATTAAAAGCATTGAGTTGAAAATGTATGCGCCTATAGTTATAATACATAATTTGGATATTTGCTGCGCAAAACAAGAGGGAATATTCCATGTAAATCTTCAAGACTCATACTTCAATGAGAGGATCTGAAGCCACTATAGTGAATAACCCTGAAAGCACGTATCTGACACAAGTCCTACGTCAGTTTCACTCTCCCTGGTTATGTGTGCTGGTTCTCAGAAACACAAAGGACAAAGAAAAGACGTGGGAATGCATGGGTCCAGGATACAGAGCTGGTGTTTGGTCATCCCCAAATTGAAAAACATCGAAAATACAGTCCCATGTGAAGTGAAAATTCATGGCACATCTAGCAGATGTTTTGCACAGACACATAAGAGGTCAGTTGCTCACATTAAATTTCCATTAATTTCCCAAATACAATACAATTAGTACTTCTAAGTATGAAATATTCTTGATCAAATATACTTAAAAACATGTTTATCCTTATTAATCATACCTTCTTGATTATACTCTCCCAATTATGGCATGGGTTAACAGTGGTTAACTTTTCACCTGTCTAGAAATCTAACTTGGCTTCCAGTTTAGAGGAACGGAATTACAAATGTATATGTATATATGATGATATTCCCCAACAACTGATGCTTTAATGGGCCCACAATACACACTACCTGATAACAGTGCAAAAGTGTGCTTTTTAGCAGAAGTGCGGCCCATTTCCTGTAAAGGCTTTCGAGAAAAAAAAAACAAAAAAAAAAAACAGGATAACATCACCTTTAAACGTGTACTGGCATATTTGCTTTTCAATAAAAAAGCCTAAAATAATAGTACCTCTGATACAAACGTGAACCAAGGGTCATGATAGCATTTGGTTTGACCGCACAGTACAAAAACCTGTTGTTGTTGTTGTTTTTAATTGGAATGTCCTTATGGGCTGAGGGAGACTGTGGCGTTAAGCGGGCTGTAAGGGTATACAGCCCACCCCTACCCCACCTTCGTGGCAAACCATTGGTGCCATAAAAGTCCAACGATTCGTTTCTGGGTCATACAATTCCATAGAGCTGAGATTGGACTGTCCATCATAACCTCCCACTGCATAGAGTCGACCACAATTGGCCACCAGAGAAATGCGGCTGCGTCGAGTGTTCATGGTCACTAAGTGGTTCCACTGATCTGCTACGGAGCTGTACACTTCTGCTCCACTGAGGAACGCAGAGCCGTCGTAACCTCCTGCCACATACAGATTGCTGCCCAAGGCTGCAGCGCCGTGCCGGCATCGCTTGTTTATCATGGGAGAGACAGGATGCCATAAAGCTGTATGATGGTTGTAGTACTCCACCTAGTGGAAGAAACATGAAACATGAAAATCTTAAAAAGACCCAAGAAAAACAACCGTGCAAATTGCATCCTGTTGAACTGATAATCTTTACTTACAGTGTTGAATATCTGTAGACCATCATGACCGCCTGAGACATATATTCTGCCTTCAAATACAGTAACACCAGCAGCACTGCGGCTTGCACTCATTTCTGTAACTATCGTCCATCTGGTAACAAGCACACATAAACACATGAAATCAGTCACATTCGGATTCTAAAGAAAGCTACAATAATTATTGAGACAGAAAACAATTTGAACACCTAAATGAGTAGTTAAATATATATACTTATATATATATATATATATATATATATATGTTTTTTAAGAAAAAAGGGGTCGCAGGATTTTCAATTCCAAAGAAGCTATTGAACATCAGTCTGCTATTAAACACATCTTTACTTAAAAACATGAAATACTAAAATATTTATTAATAAAATTGTAAAAATATATATGGCATTTGATCCTTCAAGAATTCGGTTAGTAATACGTTAATTTTACACATACCTTTATTTAAAACATAGAAAGTATAGCAATGGTATATAATAATAATAAGTCCAAACAGTAAATTGGCAAAATAATTACAAACAATAAAACAAATAAAATAAAATAACATTTTCACATCATCATGATTTGATAAAACACAGTAGCAAGTCAATTAGACTGCATTTACAAATATTGAAGTCTGTGTGATACAACCTTCTGAATTAAATATAGTTTAGCCAAGATTAAATTCAACTGATTTGTATGATGCAAATGTAAAATATTATTATTATTATTATAAATGCTTTCTTTTACAATATAAAACCAGATGTACACTGTGTTACATAAAGCCTTTTAATGTATATTATGTGTTAGCATATGTTAAATATGTTTTATTCAATATTATCATAACATTTTTGATATGCTTGTTCCACGTTGTTTTTACATATGCATAAGTTCTTTTTAATTTTTAAAACAAAATATTTTCCATTCCTAATTACTTGATGTACAAATTAACCAAAGGTGACAGACCTATATTAACCCTGAATTCTTCTTGAAGGATGTAAGACTTACCTGTCAGTTTCTGGAGAATAGCACTCAACTGAATTTAGAGAAGATTTGCCATCATATCCACCACACACATATATATGCCCATCGACTACGACTGTTCCCATTGCACTAATGCAGAACCAAGAGAAGAAATACCACAAGCATCAGATACATACCACATATACCAATAACTCTTTGCAAAATCTTAAAGAAAAATTCCGTTCTTTCTCACTGAGCAATTAAAAAGCTTTTCAAAGAAAAAACATTTCCCTCACATATTAAATATGACAATTTTAGGATTTCCTACCTGCGTTGAGTATTCATGCTCGCAACTTTGGCCCATGTGTCAGTTTCTGGGTTGTAAACTTCGACAGTTCTAAGCCGTGATTGACCGTCATAACCACCAATGGCATAAAGCAGCCCATTCACGACAGCCACACCCACTCGACTACGGGCTGTGCTCATAGGCTGGCATCGCTCCCAACAGTTTCCAATCGGATCAAATACTTCCACGACATTTAATGAGTCGCCTGTGCATAAAATATTGACTCAACAAAACCTGACACTAACATGTTGCAGTAACTAGAATATGTTTTTAAAATGACAGTGTGAATAGGTACCAGCGCTATTGAGGCCCCCGACTGCATAGATTAAGCCTGCGATGGATGTGCAACATCTCTGTCGGGTCTTGTAGGCTGGGAGGTGTGGCCTTCGCTCCGGCATCAGATGGTAATCTTTTGCCTCATCGACAAGGTCCCTGGTAGGAGTAAAATTCGAATGCATTAAAAATTATTTATCGTTTAAAAAAATGCTTACAGTCTTAGTCATCTTTAAAAACTAGTATTTTTATTATTACTATTAATAATAAAACAACTACTATCTACATTTGGGACAAGAAATCAGTGACTCTCTTTAGAGATCATGTGTAGAAAATATGCTTTCTATATATTTGGATCTGCAAAAAAAAAAGGGTAACACTTTAGAATAGGTAACTATTTAACTACGACTTTTCCTTTAATAAATTCTTAATATGCTTCTTATTAATAGTTAGTAAGGTAGTTAAGTTATTGAGTAGAATTAGGGATGTAGAATAAGGTCATTAATATGAGCTTAATTAAAACTAATAAATGGTAAAAAAAAAAAAAAGTGTTACCAAAATCCCTTAGTGTCATACAGTATTTTGGATGTGTTTTGCCAAACTTATGGGGCATATGTTACCTTATAAAGAATCATATCTTATCTAAGAAACTTGCCTGCATTTGTGGCAGCAGCGTACCAGCTCATCTTGTTGGACTCGGTCAGCAAGGAACTGAGGTCGACATAGAGGCAGACGGGTCTTCGACATTAACTCTGGTAAGCGTGTCTCCCGGTCTTCACGTGAATGCCGTACCCAAGCAAGTATGGCCTCAAACACCTACAAACAAGACCAGGTTTTCTCTTTTACAATGTCTCAAAAGGAAATACCCGAAACTTTGACACAATCAACATGTTGATATATCTACATTCACTCATTAAGCGCCATATTTTCATGCCATTGTCTGTTGTACCTGCTCCTCTGCTTGAACGTTGAGCTCATCACAGCCCACAAGCTCAAGCACCTCCTCCGGCCGAAGGGTCAGGAACTCCTCGGACATGGATACCTCCACAAAGTGCTGGTGAACGAAGCTGTTGGCTGCATCATAAAGAGTGGTGCACATCATGGTTTCTGCAAACTGCCGTACACCAAGGCAATTCTTTGGATGCAACCTGTGAATTTGGAGCAAGTCGGAACAATGAATCCTCTGTGTATGTGAAACTAATCACTTTAATACAATATCCTGTTTTCTCTCACTCTCAATACCTCTTATAAATCTCTTATGTTCTTCTAGATTGTAATCATTTAATTAAACTGTAATATTGCGATATTACTACAATTTTAAAGAACTGATGTCTAGTAGACGTCTTTCCTGTCACTTCTGATTCATTTTTAATGCATCCTTTCAGAATAAAAACATTAATTTCTTTTGGGGGAAAAACCTGACCCATTAGTCTTATGAAGAATTCTTGTTTTAAACTTTACCTTTGCTGTAAAAAAGAGCAGCAGGCATCTTTGACATTTTGAAGCTGCAGGAAACTGGCCCCTATCAGGAGGGCCTGGACGTTTTGTTGGTCTATGGCTATGTGTCCGTTGTAGGCAAAGTTTATTAGGGCTTCAAGTGCACTGTTTAGAGGCAAAACAGAGATAAAAAAACCCTGTAAATTCACAAACAACAAAAAAGTGCATGTCTAGAGATGTCAATTTCCCTTTGAGGTTTGTATCTTCACCTGGGGTCCATGCCCTGCATGACGATCTCATCCTGTTTGCATTCCACCATGTCATTGGTGAACATGGCATGGAAGTAGGGTATAGAAGCAGCAAGGACTATTCGGTGAGCACTGAATTTGTGCTCTCCTACCTGCATTAACACAGACAGATACACAAACCTTGATCAGAAATCATCTCACATACACATACAAATGTCCTGGCTCACTACTGATAATTATTGACTGCCGTCAGTGCAATTTCAATATCAATGGGCAAAATTAGCAATTTTGAAGAGCTAAAAATAGCTGGACACGGATGTGACTGGAAGTTGGACCTACAGAATTTACGAACGGTCACGCCTGTTCTCAGGAAGAAAAAGGTGCACCACAATCCTCAGCATGATCTGTAGTTTATGTCCTACAAGCCAGCTGTTAGTCAGCAAAGACTTGCATACAGCAGATCAGGTGAAAGAGATAAAGAGGATTACTGCACTCTGTGACCCACATAAAGGGCGGATGATGCAACAGTTAAAACACAGGAGCAGATCAGAGACTGAGCACAGCTTTCATTATCTAATTCTATATTATTATATTATATTATATTATATTATAACAGCAAACCTGAAACCGTGGATCTCAACCAGGGGCCACTAGGGGCTTCAGCACACTTCTAATGGGGTCATAATATTGTTTAAAACATAAAATATAATATTTTTTTTTATATAAGCTAAAAATGTAGATGTGAACTGACATCATATTTCAGTTTAAGTTTATTACCAAAAAATGTGGTCTTGGAAAATCTGTATGAAGAATTTTTAAAAGTGCAATATCTAGCCCTACAAAATATAACATAAGTATTTTTATGGTAATATCAAGATGCCTTTTTATTGTGTATAAATTGCTACTTATCCAGATACACAAATAACCAAAAAAGACTGGTAATGAAGAACATTTGGGTCTTGCAACAGAATGTAAATTATTGTAATTTTACCCATTTACAATTATTTAACTAACTTGCTCATTTAACACATTACCACTTCCTAGTTTCTGTAAATAAAGAAGTACTTAATCTACATGGGTACATAGCCTTCGAAATTCATCTGGGACCCTAGGAACCGCTGATCTAAAGGGCATAGTATACATATTGTAGAAGTATTAACTTGCTTTCTGTATCTGAGTCGGACTGTTAAACAATTAAAAATATATATTTTATATAAAACTGAAAAACAAGCAGGAGGCAATATTAAAAAAGCAACCCTCATTCATTAGACTAAAATAATTATGTTAACAAATAAAAATAAATAAGTAAATAAATAAACATTCAATGCCAGAGCTGGAAACTGTCGTTTTAAATAAGTCAAAAAAATCTCAAAATATGTCGGATGTCACAGGTGCTTCTGTTAAACTCAGCTTGACAATATAGTTAAACATTAAACAGAAGGAAGTAATAACTTCTTAACAGACAATGGAAGGCGAAATCATAACTAAAAATGTTTTTTTCTTTAATTATACGGGTAAAATAATAATAGCAATAATAGCAATAACAGTATAATTAATTGTTTTCTCGACTGTGTTCACTGGTTTATAATATAGCCTACTGCTGATGTGCAGCTGATGAGGATGTTAGCTACACATGCTAACTAAATAACACTAGAATAATAACTCGCTTTACAGAATATACATAAAACTGTTTTAAGAGCCATCTCCAATGACACGCATTAACAAACGACCTTACAAGCTTGAACACTACAGCTCTTCCTTCAGCAAACAGTGTCTGTACTTCACTAGCCTCTCCCAATGCTGACAGCCCAGTGCTACTTGGTTAGCATTTTACTAGCAAATTAACCCTAACAAAGAAAAGCGCAGTACTTTTAGGGTAACGTCACACAGTTTCCCTTGTCGTCGGATCTCCTCCATCACTGCATATCCGCGAGCGGGCAAATCGGCGACAGAAAAATGCATCAAATCTTCTAATTCTTCAAAAATCGTGTCACCCATCGTCATTGATGGACTGGAAGCGACACTTTTTGTCCAAACCGTGACGCCGTAGCTTGAGCTGTATTACTGAGTGCCCTCCACCGGCGGTGTCAGTTCCCTCTCATGCAGGGGTCATATACAGCTCAAATCAGATTTACATGGATGTACTGGTCTTATTCGTGTGATTCACATGTACATCATGGCTTAGGCTGAGTTTAGACTAGGCTAGTCTACAGTGCCTCACAGAAACCCACGTGACAACAAGATACTGGCTGCGTTCTAATATACTAGGCTACTATTTTTTGCTCTATAAAGCCTTTTGAGGAGAATATTTTGCTAGTTAATTTTTGTCAGTTATACAAGTGTCTGATTATTAGGTAAGTTAATTTAATTAGGCTATGCAATTTTAGCTTAATGGACCATATTTTTTGTTTTATTAGATATTCATTTGTAACTACATGACTTGACCAGCAGGTGGCACAAAATATCCAGTAACAGATGACTGGTGGTTCCTATGAAAAATAAACAGAGAACAGACAGTCATTCTGGCAGGCATGAACTGGCAGGAAAAAAAACGTTTTCAAAGCTGTTACCTCATGGAGAATTTAGTGGAAGTGCTTTTCTAAGAAACAAAAATTAATATGATTTCAAAGAAAATAATGTGGGGGGGAAAGTGAGTATTTTCATTAAAACAAAACATTAAAGTGATGTTAAAGTACAGACTGCCACATTATCGACAAATGCATTCATACTACAGCTAGTAGCGACTTATGCAACTTCTCATGGGATTTCAAGTACGGGAGAAAGGTTCAGTGAGTATGAAATACTCAACAAACATATAAAGCGAGTTGCCCTGGACACATTTTTGGACACTTAAGACACTCTTGAGGACATCAAAATGTCATTGCACTTATGATGCAAGACCCTGAACTACTTTAACTTCCCTTTTTGGAAGAATTTATGTCATTTTACTTTTTAATCAACTGGTCATTTTTAGGGCACGCTGTATGAGGTTTCCCTCAAGTTTCTTGGCAGAGTCAGGTGTACTTTAAGGGATAATTTATAATTAAAAATGAAAGCAGAAATGCTTTTTTTCAAATGTGTAAATACCCTTTGATTTGAAAAACTAGTAAACAATTATTGCAAGTGTCTTAAGTGCCCAAATACATTTTAGGGCCACTGTATGTGATCCAAAAAGGGTATTAAGAGGAAGTGGAAGGTTTACACAAATCCCTAAAATCTGTCACTCCATTTAAACACTAGTTGCAACACTCATGCAAGCCTTGACTTGAGAAAGCCTAAATTGCATACACAATTCACTGTTTACACCCAGTCACCAACTCAATACAATACTGTGCTAAATGGCATGTCAAGGCCAAGTTGCAAACGTCTATTGCAATTTAATGGGTGGGCAGTTTGTTTATAGACCAATCGTCCTTTGCATTTTGTAAATTACGAGTGGGGTTGAGAAATCTGACATGCACTTAATTGTTTTATGACACACGACAGTAAAAGAATCATTGTGCATATTGTCTAAGCTTTACGGTAGCACATTAAAAAGAGGAAATTCAGAAAGCTCCAGCCAGTCGGGAAAGCTGGACTGAGATGAAATGATGCCTGTAGGTCGGGCTCTTTAGCACACTGAGGATGTTTAGGGTGGACTGCGAATGAGCGTCAAGAGACCCACGTCTCTCACGTACGAGACTGTCTGCCATCGGCAGCCTTATGCTTTTTTGAGAATCCTTAAGGATGGGATTAAATTCACCATAGCGCTGTATGTTTTATTTCACTTTGAAAACGCTTTTCGCAAATCGCGTCGTGTGTCGCAGTATTTCTGTGCGCTCGACGACTGAACTGTAACTTGAAATCGTGACCAGCGATATTAGTCAATGAAACACGTTTGCAGCTACAACATAGCAGCAGCAAGCCTCTGGAGGTCCTGCGTGCTCAGTTGGTCTTAAAGGAGCAGTCAGAGCAGCACGCAAGGGTAAAATGACTATGTCCGTCCCAGAGAACATATCGGGGTCCGGGGGGAAAGAGGAGGAGAGCGAAGATGAGAGTGAAATCTTAGAGGAAAGCCCCTGCGGCCGCTGGCAGAAGCGACGGGAGCAGGTACGTCTGGAGGCATAATATCGCTGTCATTTTCATAGACTTACATGTGTATTTAACTGTTATTAAAGTATTTAAAGGGGCTCTGCAAATGCAAACACACAGTATGGGGAATTTGCGGGTGTCCCCGCGATGAACAAGTCCTGTTAGTTTCTGTCCACATGGAGAGTTTACAGTGATTTGCAGCTGTTATAATATTTGAAAAAGCAAATCGATGCACATCTGCTGAAAAAACAAGCGTGTGCGTTTAAAGGCCATTTAACAACGCATTAAAAGTGTTGCACGTAGTTTTCGTAAACGATTTAATGTAAACAGTTGAGTTCACGTCCAGCCCCTCCCCTTCCCCCTCAGTGCACGTACATCCAAATACACAAGCACACACATACAGCCATGCAGAGCATAAGTTGCTATTATTTTTATCAGTTTGCGTTTCATTTTCTTGTTTATTTTTTGTTTCGTGAGATAAAAGGGGCGTGTTCTTGTCAGCCCTCTCCCGCCTGCTTGTGTTGAAGCGTTAAGAGCTCGGCTTTCTTTGAGATAAGTCACAGATACAGTATAAAGCTTATCAGTATTGGCACACGTTCAGTCTATCTATCTTACAAGACACTGGAACCGTATAACCCTCTCTTTTAAACATGCACCACTCGTATTAACTGTAAAATCCTTTTCGTATGCAAATGATGGCTAATTAAATTAGGTTTTAGAAAATCCCTCCCACCTACAGTGTAAAATCTAATTGGTTGATTTGTGCTTTTTCAGAAGCAAGCAAACCGATTGACTTACTGGTAAAGCATACTTATTTTATTTGAGTAAAGGTGAACTAGTTCTTGCACGTCTTTCTTTAAGGAAGTACTTGTCATCAAGAAATGTTTTGATATTTCAAGTCATTTTTATTAAGTTAGTTTGGTTGTTTTTATTTGTGACAACTCATGGGTTTACTATGCAACTATAAATCAATTAAAGCTAATAGGATAAGCTAATAAAATAATTGTAAAAAAAAAAAATCACTTAAATACATAATTTGAAATCACTGTTAGTATTTACTGTGTTTGTAAAAGCTTGGAACATAATGCACTCACTTTATGTGCATATTTGTGAAAGTTTTCCATTTTATGTTACAAGCCGTCTTTAGCGTTTCTCTGAGGTCAAGGGTGAGTCTCAAGAGGGGGTGATTTATGTGGTCTTTTTCCATGACACTTGATTGTAAGAAGCAATAAAGATGGATAAACTTGGATAAAATCAGTGGGGCAAAGTGGCTGGAACACAACAAGTAATTATTTCCTCCTTGTGAATAGCCTGTAAGTGCAAGAATGTTATTAGTATGTGGCCTGCTCTCTTATTGCGTCAGTGTTGTTAAATAGTGCCAGAGCGCAGACTAAGAGGACGACTGACGTGTTTTTACAACAGGAGTGAAAGTTTTGTTTGTGGTTGTGTGGTGATGGTTTCTTTCCTCAATGACTCTGACATTTAAATGGAGAGACGTGGATCATGCCTCCCAGTTTTGTTTGATGCTGTAATATTGGGCGGTTTTTTTGGCTAGTTGCAAAACTCTAACATTATTGTTTGTTTCAACAGTTTTTTTAACCTTGTGACTTTAGTATTGCCAGCCAATTTCATTTTTAGTTTACTACATAAAAATGTGAAAACTGCCAAATGTTTAAAAAAATATACTTAACTTAAAAAGAGACTCCCCTAGATTTTTATTGTTTTGAATCAATTCCACTGATCTCTGGGTCTGGCGATAGCACTTTTAGCATAGCTTAGCATAGATCAGGGTTCCTCAAATCTTACCCCCGAGGTCCGATGCACTGCAGAGTTTGGATCTAACCCTAATCAAACACACCTGAGCATGCTGATCAGTGTCTTAAGGATCATTAGAACAGGTGAATTAGGTGAGTCTTATCAGGGTTGGAGCTAAAGTCTGCAGTGATCGGACCTCCAGGGTAAGATTTCAGGAACCCTGGCATAGATCATTGAATCTGATTGTTTAAAAATGACCAAAGAGTTTCGATATTTGTCCTATTTAAAACTTAACTCTTCTGCAGTTACATCATGTACTTAACCTGACCGAAAATGAAAATTTGCTGTTATCTAGGCTGATGTGACTAGGAACTATACTCTCATTCCAGCGTAGTAATCAAAGAACTTTTCTGCCGTACCATGGCCACAGCAGGCACAATGATATCAGGCAGCGCTTTTCATTTCCCATCGGGTTTAGAACACGGTGTAACTACAGAAGAGTAAAGTTTTAAATAGAAAAAAATATCAAACTCTTTGGTCAATTTTTTAAGGATAAATAAAATGGCTTTGCAAGTGATTTTAACATTATTGTTCTTCTTTGCCAAATGTGCAATAATTTTTTTAACTATTAATTAATTGTAGTTTAGACCTCAGCCTTGATATGAATTGTTGATATTTCTGAATACACGCTTACCTTTTAGAATTTAAGAAATCCCATAATCCCATAAAACAAATGTATCATTAAACATTATTTTATTTTATTTTAAGCTCTTTGGGAAAGCACCTCAATAGTTTTTGAGCAGATGTTTACCACGGTACATGCTCTACTGTTAATTAGCCCCGAGCATGTGTGTGTGAATGAGAAACTCGTGAAAATGACTCAGCAGATAGATGGGTGAGTGATGATGTTTTCTGGCAATAGTGTGTCATTTTTCACGTAGGAATGACACGTACAGATGCAGATGCAAATCAAAACCATTGTTGGGTTCAGTTAGCTTTTATTCTAATGTCCTTTTTTTTTATCAGAAATTCTGTTGTGACATGTAAAGCAGCAGAAATGAATTAGCACATTTTCGAGTTTAGCTGTTAGTGAGGCGGCAGGATAGAGTCATTATTGGAGAGATTTCTGTGATCACAGCCAGCTTGGCATAGCTCTTAAACACTTTTGTTATGCAACTGTTTTCCAACGTTTTTCCGTTTCTCAGAAGCCTTAATAAACCTGAGCAATTTTATCAGACAAATTAATACACTATGGGAGAGAAATAAACGGCACATACAATTATGCTGTTCCATCAGCATGTCTGTAATTTGGCTACACTTAATAGCACAGTTATTGTTTCTTTTTGTAAATCAGCTGCCTTTATTTTTCGAATATGGGCAATTATTCCGGCTGTTTTTGCCTTTTTTTGTTAACAGTAATAGCTCCAAACAAACCCTAAGCAGGATCAACTTTTGCAGGACCATACGTAACCATAAGTATAATGATAGATTTGAAACAAATGCTTGCCAGTTTTTCAGCAGCTGTCTTCCCTAAAGTTTAAACCATGCCGTAATTAAACCCATTCCCAGGGAGTGTGCTGCATCATATATTACACAGTCAATAGAAAATGGATTGAAAGAGGTTTTAAAACTGAGAAGTAAAAAAATGTACTTGAGTTGGACAGATCTGCTTCAGCATCTCCGCTTTGCCGTAATCTTAGCAGATAACAGGTTTCTTGTCTGAACTAAATGCGCCATATCCCAGAGACTAAAAAAAGCCCAGTCATCATCACTTTTCGAAGGGCATCACTGAAGGAAAAGCGTAATTACCCTGCGAGGAGGCTCAGTAGGACTAAAGTTCACCTTGTCTCTGTTTTTAATAAGCAATGCTAATTAAATGTTCTAACAGTTAGATCTGTGACTGTTAAATATTCCCAGAGGCGAGTGCTTTTCATGGCTGTGCCTGCATTTACAACCAGCTTAAAGTTACAGGCGTCCTCATTCAAACAAATCTGCATACACTTAGTCATTCTGCTCAGCATGCACTAGTTAACATCTCTGTCTCAGTCTCCCTCCCTCCGTCTTTCTGTCTTTGGCCTTAAAACATCAACATGAATGAAAAGACATTGTAGTAGTCTCTTAAAATGCGCGTTGCCAATAGATTAACCGTGCCAATCCACTGATCTCATGATGCAGTTCTCGTAAACACTGATGCTTTATTGGATTTTTCACTTCCTTTGACATGGCAATGCAATAGGAAATTGCACAGTAGCATTTTGTTTCGACAGTTTGTTTTGGATCTCTGTTTTTGTACCGATGGGTTGTGACCCAAAAATTGCCAGAATCTGTTCTGATCTGTATGGATGGTATATGCAAGTCATCAAATGCAACTATATAACCATGCATGTTAGACTGGTATAAGCAGTAAATTAGAGCTGCACGATTCTGGATAAAATGAGAATCACGTTTTTTTTTCTTGGAATAAAGATCACGATTCTGGAGAACTTTTTTTATTTTAAAGATTAACCCCTAAAATATAGGTTATCCAACAGCAGTAAAATAGCAGTGAAATAAGAAAAGAAATGAAATGTAAAATAATGTAATAATGTAAATGAAAAAAAAGAAATACCCATTAATTTTTTTTTTTTTCATTTACACACATATACATATGTATGTATATGTATGTATATATATATATATATATATATATATATATTTTATATTTTTTAGATGTGACTTGTATTTAGTAATTATATATGTAAATTGATGTGAGACATACCGACTGATAATCAAAAAATTAACGTATATAGCCTATTCAATCTAGCCTATTGCATCACAAGTTTTGGTTCAGCCTTTCCCTGTAAAGCTTTGAGCTACTATTGCTTTTTTTTTGACTGAGCTTTCATTGTTGTCACGAGAAAGGATGAAGCTGATTGGTTTGGTTCTTAACATATGAGCCGCGGTGCGCTTGCGGCAATCTGAAAAGCTCCTGTAAAAATGAGCGCGTCGCTTCAATGTGAGCGTGCAAAATGCACATCTGCATTTAAAATAATGGACTTGAGCGCGCAAAAGACGGCACATGTGAACTGGCCCTAAATCCACAGTCGGCACGCGCTGCTACTTTTCTGGATACGCACACTTTCGTCTGCACTCGTCCGAGATTACTTCGGTATACTTCCAAAGCTGCGCAAGACGGAACGGAACGGAACCGGCATAACAAGCACACCTGTGCAAAGCCGCATTTGACGTCAGGCGTCATCACGCTCACTGTGAGTTATTGCGTGTTATCTCGAGATCAGAAAAGTTATGCTCGTCCTTGAAAATATAATTGCCTGAATCATAAAGATTAAGATCGTGTGGGGGGTCGAATCGATATAGCGTTTTTTTTTTTGTTTTTTTTTTTTAAGATTAATTGTGCAGCTTTACAGTAAATAATTGATTTAGTATATATATTATTATATATAGTATATAGCATGTTAAAAATATGCAAACATGCTAGCAAATGTTTTTTAATATAGCAAATTTGGGCCATGGCAAATATTAGTGTATGTGATACAACTACTATCTATCATATAAACAATTATAGAAGCATTTGAAAGCTTTATGCCTTCTAATAACATGCGGTATCTTGTGGACACTGTTGAAGTTGAGTTAGATTCAGCCATCCTCACACTAACACAAGATTCCACAAGCGTCTGTGAAAAATGCTACCTGCTTGAGGTCTTGAAGGTGAATAAGCCTTGGGTAGTTTGCATTTTTCAGTTATTTCACAAGTCTTTTGTCATTACTCAAAAAGAAGTGAACCGTTCTGCTGGAGGCCCTCATAGTAAGGCTAGAGGAAATCGTTTCTCTTAAAACAGCTCAGCAGGTCACTACTTTTCTGTGTTTAAGAGATTCGCCATGTCTTAAACGAGCGAACAAAGTGTCCCTGTGTATCTCAGGATTAGATGTGAAAATGGTCTAGGTGAAGAAAACCTTCGGTTGATTTCACGCAAATTTTGAAATGTTGTCTAATACTTGGTTATTATACATGATTCACATTGCTCTTGATTTACAGATCAAATAGAAATCTAATATGAATATTGCTCAGACAATTTATCATAAGTATAGCATGTCTTATATCTAAATGTATCTAAATAGTATCGTTTATATGTTTTTTACACCTTAGATTTTATGTGTTGTATTTACTGGCACAAAGGAAACAACTTTCAAGTGATGTAATGTTAAACTGTTCATTTGAATGATAACTGTAGCATCATTTCTAAATCAATGTTGTATTTTCTGAAAGTCCAATAAACATTCCAGGTTTGAATATCAAACAAACAAATCTACATTATTTAAAACAGTTCTCTATTTTATTTTATTTTTTAAGAAATTATAAATTTAAGAAGAATGCATTGAAATTTATCAAAACTGAAAGAGTTCTATTTCACATAAATCATGTTGTTTTGAACATTCTATCCATCGAAGAGTAAAAATGCGTTACGGAATTCACAAAAATATTGAGCAGTACAACTCTTTTAACATTAATAATAGGAAAAGCACCAAATTAGCATAATATAATGATTTCTGAAGAATGGTGTGACATTGAAGACTGGAGTAATGGCTGCTGTAAATTCGTCATCACAGGAAATAATATTTTAAATTATATTAAAATAGAAAAATTCAGATTATTAAAATATTTACTATATTTTCGATTAAATAATCGTAGCCTTGGTCAAAAGACTTTAAAAAGTATTTTTTTAAAAACTAACTTTTTAACTGTAATGTATATCTAGTGTATCATCATAACTGTAGTGTATCATTTTCTGTGCCAAATAATTACTCATAAATGATTGTAAGGTTTTGATTGTGCCGCCCTCTCCTGGTGTGATTGTATTGGTATTATCAGACACTCAGAGGTTAATGGGCCCTCTCACCCATTGAGAGGTGATGATAATGCATTTACACTAATTAACCCAGTGGAGAGGAACAGCAGATTCACTGGTGTGTGTGTGTGTGTGTGTGTGTGTGTGTGTGTGTGTGTGTGTGTGTGTGTGTGTGTGTGTGTGTGTGTGGGGAGAGGTTTTTATATCCC
>JAUCNO010000663.1:8461216-8477420 GCA_032353835.1 Enteromius viviparus
TAGATAGATAGATAGATAGATAGATAGATAGATAGATAGATAGATAGATAGATAGATAGATAGATAGATAGAGATATCAAAACCGTAACTGTGGGACAAAATAATAGTGTTTTGTTATTTTTAGCAAAACTAATATTATGAAAGATAAAAAAATTCTTTCCATCCAACAAGCACGTGTTTCCGGACTGCCTCTGTTGACTTCCGGGAACATGGCGATCACCGGGGCGGCGGATGACCACTGGCGGAGTGCAAGGGGATTGTAACGGAAGGCTGGGCGCCCCGAGGTTACAGGCCCTGACAGACGAGTCCGCCGCGGCGACAGGACACGAGTCTCGCGTGTGTATCTGTACCGAGATCACAGAGAACAACAGTTCCGCTCAGGCAGCTTTACCTTCACCTACACTGATAATCACTGACTTTAGCTGCTGGGAAAGAGTCGCGCGTGTTGATCAAGCCATGTCCTGTCGGATGGCACCAAATTCAAGCACTATATTATCCATATTTCAATAAAACTCGCCGTTGCGTATCGCGGAGCAGATCCAGCGGAGCTTCAACACGCAGAGACTGTGAAGTCATCATCGGTTTAGCAGTTTGTTAGCAGCGCGCAGCTCTGCT
This sequence comes from Enteromius viviparus, assembly GCA_032353835.1. NCBI lineage: Eukaryota > Metazoa > Chordata > Actinopteri > Cypriniformes > Cyprinidae > Enteromius > Enteromius viviparus. The sequence continues at coordinate 8,461,832 of JAUCNO010000663.1, forward strand.
CCTCTTCCGGGGCCTCAGCAGATGCTCCATAAATCCTGCTTAAACAACATGTCAGGCCTGTTAAAGCCTTTATTAAAAATCAGTTTGTGAATCCAAGCGGCTGTGCAGCTCAGTTAGCCGTCGAATGAGTTGAATCGAGAGCATTAATCTCGTCAATGCCACCAGTTACTGCGAGCGAGCTCATCCTCCTGACCCTGCACATCCATCCATGAGCCAGCCTCTGAGATAAACATGTAAGCCTGCTTTTAACGACATTATCACGACAAGACTTATGGCTGCGTTGAAAGGGAAACGTTTTAGACCTAGTTTATTTATAGTGACGCATTTATGAAATCAATTCAAGCTTTTACTCTCACTGTGCATGTGCAGTGAAACTATTAACAAGTGTTAAAAAGAATGCTAGTCGCTTGAGTTAAAGGAGTAGTTCTCCTTCAATTAAATATCATTTACTCACCTTCATGTGTTCCAAACCTGAATGAATGAATGACTTCTGGAGGAAAATGAGGGGTGAAAAATATCATCCAAGTAGTTCATATGACTGTATTATATATACAAAAGCTTATCATAGAAAATCATTCTTGACAGCTGTGAGGTCACCATTGAGGTCATTGTATTGAAAAGAGCAACTAATAGTTGAAATGAACTTGTACTTAAAAACGTTTTGAAGTCTTAATTATTCCCCCAGTTTTAGTGTCAAATGAGCTTTCAGAAATCATCCTGATATTATGATTTGATGCTCAGGAAATATTTTCGTGTTTAACAGTGTTGTGCTGCTTAATATTTTTATGGAAAGCTATCTTTTTTGACGCAAATATTGTTTGTATGACTATATTCCAAGTCTGAAGACACAATGACTTTCTATAAGGAAGACGGTAAAGTTGAAAGTCATATATTACAGCTGTTACTTATTACAAACATATCTCCTTTTGTGTTTGAGTTTCAAACAACATGGTGAATAAATGACAGAATTTACATTGAAGGGGAAAATACTGTGGAAACATCATTAAAATAGTCTAAGTATGTTGTTCTCAGAAACAACCACCTGATTGGCTAGCTGATGATGTGGTTATAGGATCAGTGTTTCCATAGTGACTAGTCTAACCATTGAAACACCAACATCAGGCACTGACAGCATTTGCACTTGTAATGCCAGTCTCTTTTTTTTAAGCACTTAGACTAATTATGCGATATTTGGATTAGTGCTTGTCTGAAATGATTTTTAATATTTTGTAATTCTTGTTTTCCGAAGTTTTGGGTCAGTGATATTTTATGTTTTTGAAAAAAAGTTTAAACATGTATGAGCAGCAATATTGTGGAATATTACAATTTATAATTTACAATTTATACAAAGCCATCACAGAAATAGAAGCCAACTGTCACCACAGTTTCTTCAGTGTCACATGATCTTTCAGAAATCCTTCTAATATGCTGTTTAAGTGCTAATAATTATTATGTGCTGCTTGTTAGTGGAAACCATGCTACATTTTTTCCTCAATGAACATAAAGTTCAAAAGAGCAGCATGTATTAGAAATATATTTTTAACAATGCTTAAAGTTCATTTTTCTGTATCATTTTATTGCGTTATGAAAACCATCTTAATTCATAAATGAGGTCTGTTTCAGTTATGAGGACGGGATATCCTCTCCTCCGCTCAGCCCCTGATGGAAAGGGCACACCAGCCTGACAATTCTCAAGTTACTGTCTATTTCTGGAGCACCTCTTGCCCGATTCATTAAGTGTGGAGATGAGTTTCTATAAGTGCTCAACCATATTGTTGCATTTCACTGTGGTTCAGCACTAAAAGCTGCTGGATCAAGACTAAACAAATAATATTTTTTGCTATGAAGTGTACTCAGTGAAAGATGTGCTTTCTGTTTGTAGGAGTGTTCTTTTGAACTTTACTGTTGGACCAACCCCTATACCATGCTGGGGCTGCGTGCATACTTTGGCCTCTTAACCTGCAGGAGATTCTCCTCGCCCCACCAGTGTTCTCGCCTACTGAGTCTAGGTGCTCTCACTAGTATGTACACCACACGTATGTACAGCGGTGGTGGGGGCAAGCCAGGTCGCCGCATCGGCCTGATGGGAGGAGGGCCGCCCATGCTGGAGAACCACCATCATCCACTCCCGCCTCATCACTCCCATGTCCATCAGCCTCAGAGCTACCCTCCTGTTTATCAAGCCCGTCTGGATGCCCACCGGCCCCATTACCAAACCCAGCAGCACTACCACACGCACCCTCAAGTCACCCATCTCCCCCCTCCACACTACCAGCCCCATGCTCATTTGCACCACGGCAAGAAGAAGACCTGGAACTTTATCCATGAGAAGATGAGCTACGACACCTTCTTCACCATGAAGCGTCTGATCGATCGCTCGCGCACCGTGGATGAAGTTCTGCGATGGGTCACCCAGAATCCAGGGAAGATCTCGCACAATCACTACCCAATTGCTCTGCAGAAGATCGGTCAGCTCCTGGTGCTGCAGCAGGCTGGAGGTCAGGCAGGTGGGAGCGGATCAGGTGGCGGAGGGGTGGGCGAAGGGGCCTTACCTGCATCTTCTGCTGGAGGTTCGGGGGAGAACGCCATACGACAGATTCTGGATAATCAGGATTTTCAGACGCTCTGTGATGCAATTGTCAATGACTGCTCCAAGTTTGACAACTTCAGCATTGTCAACTGCCTTTATGCTGTAGCTGCTCTTGGTGAGTCCTTTCTGTTTAGTTCAATAGCTAAAGTTAATGTAGTGTAGTTACATATAGATACCATGGACAGGCACTTTTAAATGTTATATCTTGCACTATTTTTAGATTAATTAGTTAGCAAATTATATGGACATTAAACATGACCTTTTCATCAGAAGGTCACATTTCCTAACTTCAATTGAACTTAATTGAAATTGTGTTGCTAAAAGGAAAACCTGCACACAATATATATTTAGAAAAAACATTATATGTTTTTTATATTATTAAAAAGGTGCAAAAAGTTTCAAAGTGCTCAGTGCAAACATAAAATGTTTTCTGTACCAGCGTTACATTTATGCAGTTATTCAAGTAAAAGAATGTCTGAATATAAATGTTTAAAAAAATCAAGAAATTAAATAAAAAGTCATTTGAAATGGCTTAAGATGTAGTATAGCACAGTTACAAAAATGTTTTATATTTGACTTTTAAAAACAAATAATTGCTAAATGTTTGAAAAAATATTATTTAATAATTATTTATAAAAATAAAAAAATATTTAAGGGGCAAAATAAAGTGCATGATGCATGTGTTCTATAGGTAAACAGCTTATGCTGTTATTGAAGCGAGTGTGCCCAAATAATAAAAAATAAAATTTTTGAAAAACATTTTAGGTGAAGTATATCTTGTAAAAATGCTTAAAATGTCAATGACCGACTTATATTCTATAGTTTCTTGAAATAATATTTTAATATTACAATGTGTATTTTTGTATTGATCCTGTGTGTTCTCCGTCTAACTCAGGGCTGCCCAGTGACTCTCAGATCGTACAGGTTCTGGAGGAAGAGTCCCAGGCTCGCCTGTCCCAGTTTAACCAAAAGGACATCTCCATGGTTTTCAGCAGCAGCATGAAGCTTCATCCATCCAGCCAGCATCCCTTGATTGAATCATGTCTCGCCGGGTTAGAGAAGAACATTGAGCGGGAGCGCCACCCCCAGACGCTCTTCCTCCTCCTCTCTTACTACCGCACGAAATGGAGAGCGCTACGGGTGGCGGATGGAGTTTCTCCTGAGCAGCTGGTGGTAAACCGCAAGATCCTGCGGCTGGTCAAGCACACACTGGCCAGTGTTAGCAGCGTCAGGGACCATGAGATGGCTCTGCTGGATGAGATGCTTTCAGCGTGTGCCAGGGAGGCTAGCAACAAGAGCCTGGAGCTTATCTTCAGCTCTCACCTCTTCTACCAGAACAGGCAGGAGAAGTTTGTGAGCAGCCTTGCAGGTGAGTTAAAAACACATTTGTCTTGACTCTTTAAACTAATGGAAGAGTTTAAGCTTAAACAGTAATTCTGTTTGTAAAGGAAGCATATAGAAACAGTTAAGCCACAATTGAAACTTGCTGAAATATTTACTTCAAACTTTGACCATGTCACATTTTTCCCCTGTGAACACTGTGTTTTTTTGTGTGCCAAAGTTTTTGTAATGATACACAGTAGTGCTGCACGATGAATCATTAAAAGATTGTTATTCTTATAATTATTAAATACCTTCAAATAGACTGCAGCAATGATATTTTGTCACATTATTTCATTTATCCAGAATCAGAATACAGCTCTAATACAGTTTCCTCTTTCTACAAACTGAATGGGGGATGAGGAATCCATTAAAACCATTTAATCTTTTTTTTTTTTTTTTAGAGGAGTTGCCTAAAAAGGTTGATAGCATTACGCCTTACACCATGGCCCTCATTGCCAAATACATTGCTCGCCATCGCCTCAGAGAGACACGCTTGCTAGACACTATCGCTGACTTCTTGGTCAAGAAGGGTGAATACTTGGACAGCAAGGTTAGACAACATGTTCATTTTTGGAATTTAAAAAATAGTTTTTATAGAGAATAACCTGATTTTAAAAAAACGTTACATTTCATTTTCCACATTATATAATGCAGAGAAAACCAGCAGAGCTATGTGTTGTATTTACCTTTTCCCTTTTCTACATTTTCTGTGTCTAGGTGATCCAGAAACTTGTTTTCCCGTTCAGTCGCATGAGTTATCGGCCGGCTAATGAAGCTCAGTTTTTCTCCAAGCTGGAGATGGTGCTTGAACTAAAGGCTCTGAGTTCTCCGCTGGCCACCGTAAACATCCTCATGTCTTTGTTTCAGCTGGGCCATTTTCCTGGCCTCGTTCTTCATCGTGTCTTCTCTCCATCGTTCATCAGTAATGTTACCAGTGAGTTGGAGTTCGTCATTACCGAATGCTTCTTGGAAAGATGTTTGTGGACTGCTAAGAAGACTAGAGCTTGTCTCTTGAAAGGATAAAATAGTCAGCCTTTAAATATCCTTATTTGCTCAGATGGTTCAAGGCTCCATGTTTGCTTTTTAATGTTTAATGAAACTTATTTATAATACCCTGGTCAGACATAAGCAAACACTAAAACTAAATTAGACCAGTACACAGTCTTGCAAACACATTAAAGGTAACAAATAGCAATAGTGACCTCTGCTGGTGGATTTATTTCTTTACATAACATTCATTGTAATTCTCTTACAGTATTTATTTACTAGTACAAATAAAGTGAGTGTATTACTATCTTGTAATACAAAGATCAAAATGAAAAAGGAAACTGTATTCCAAAAAGGATTTCTGTAACTTGAAAGAGTTTACGGACACTTTTCTGTGTTTTATAGACAGCCCATATGCCCTGATTGTACGTCGATATCTTTCACTACTGGATGCAGCCGTGGAGCTGGAATACAGGGACTACACTGGACCTCGCCTTCAGGATACCCACAAAGTGCTCATGTTCGACCACGCTTTAACTGCGGATGAGGTCAACCGGAAATACAGGTTAGGGACTTGCTGAGTCTGCCAGTGTCCTACAATCCAAAAGAGATGTTGCATTGATTTGTCCATGTAACAGTGCGCTCATAGTGTTTGTGTTGCAGTTATAAAGGTCTGGTTGCAGAGGCACTCCGGCAGCTTGTTGGTGAGCACGGCTACAAACAAGATGAGGTTCTTGCACCAGGATATTACACAGGTAATTTTCTTGTTGTAATCCATGCAAATAGATTTTAGGATAGCTTGAGAGCAAGGTGGCCGATGTCCAAGCCAATATAGGTTTATATGCTGTTTAGGGCAGAGCGCTATACCAGAGAGAGTGACAGAGTGGATATGAATCAGAACCGGATGATTTTTGCCCCAAACATAGGATCGGTTTTAAATTTGTTTTGACTGATATCTATTAACATGGCATTTTTCTTCTGGTAGATTTCCTGCTGTGGATTGACAGCACGGGCCGGGTCCTCCCCATCAGAACAGGCACACCAGCAGCATCATTAGCAGCAGGTTCAGCCGCGTGTGTAGTACTGAACCTCAAATCTCCTGAGGGTCCCGGCTCTGTCGCAGCCCTTACTACTGACTTCCAGAAGTTCTCTCCCTTTGCCTCCTCACTGGAGGAAGGGGCCGACAAGCGAGCAGGAGAGGAGTCTGCCTTCCTTTCTGCTCACATGCGTCCCTCCGCAGCAGCAGGAGGAGGATCTCAGCGTGTCGGCCCTAATGGAACGGTCCCGCTGGACTACAACCCATATTACACCACTTCAGATTACTACTCAACTTTAGCCAAGGAACACTCTCTGGAGAGCCAGGACAGCTCTACCCTCAGTAGCCCCTCAGACTGCCTGACCCAGACGGGACCCTCTGTTTCGGGCACGGTTGCTCCTCAAGACTCCCTGTTCCAGTTCTCCATTGGAAAAATCCTGGAGGATGAGGGAGGTGTGGCGACAGGAGCAAACCAGGGGCAGGACTGTGAGATCGCTACATTTTACGAAGGTGTTTCGTACCCAGAGGGTGGCGAGAGTGATGTTGTGGCGGCTTCTCCACTGCAGCTTCACAACCCAGACAACCCTGAAGCTGACCGGACCACAGGAGAGCAGGTGAAGAGGTCAGTCCTTTCTTTATCATTCAATTAAATATGCATCTATGCCATCTGGGATTGAATGTCTTGCTCATTATCTTTAGCCCTTTCTTTCTACCCTTCCTTACATGCAGGGTAATTATGTCTGTGAATGATAAATGGCATTACTGCCATAATTCTGACGTGCTGGTCGGATCCAGGGCAATGAGAGACCGTCACCTGCAGTTATTGGGCTACATCATACTACAGGTAAACACTGAACAATACGTTTGATTTATTCCATTTTCAATTTCTTCCGGCTTCAGATATAATATGTGCTGTATGTTTAAATAGTAGGGACACACCAATATTTGCTATGACTAAATTTTAACATACTGTTTTATGTTATAGTTCAATGTTTGTGGACAGATTAAAATAAATATTACAAAATTTGAGTTCTTAAAAAAAAATCAGCTTACATTTGGAAAATATAACAAAAATATTTTTTTCTGAAATTAATAGTTTTATTCAGCAAGGAAATATTAAATTGACTAAAAAAAGACAGTTTTGCTACTATTAGAAAATACTAAATGCTGTTCATTTGATTAAACAAACTTTTTATTCATCAAGAATTATGTAAAGTATCAGAATTTCCAAAAATATTAATGAGCACAACTGTTTTAAACTTAGAAGTGATAAGAAATCAAATCATTTATGAAGGATTAGATAATGAGAAAAGTTTCTTGAACACCAAATTAGCATATCAGAAAGATTTCTGAAGGATCGGTTGACACTGAAGATGATGCTGAATATTCAGCTTTGTGATCACAGGAGTAAATTGCTGTTTAAAATGTATTTAAATAGAACACAGCTATTTTAAATTGTATCAATACTGTACATTTGCATGTTTATATAATATTTCTAAAATTAAATTTGCTTGTATTTTACTTTCAGTTGCCCTATTTGGAGTTGGAGAAGCTGAACGGGATCGAGGAAGTGAAGCAGTACCTACACAAAAAGCTGCTGGAGGTCCCTTTATGACGACATAAAGGCAGTGTGTGTGCGCTTCAGAGAGCATGTGCGACATCCACAATTTGAAAAGGTTTCATTGTTTTCAGAAAGACTATGGTGTACGTATGTGTGTGTGTGTGTGTGTGTGTGTGTATGTGAGCGTCTGTATGTGCGTTTGTACACAGGATGTGAACAGTCCCCGTTTTCAGGACAAAACTTCGACTGACGCAAGGAATCTGGGTGGGTGTTATTGTTATTCTTTAATTACACAGAGATCTACTTTGGGCAAAGTTCGAAATTATATATGTAGTCTAACTGTGCCTGGATGATACAGCTTATTCAGCATCAAACAGCCATTTCATTCTCAATGAACATCACAAAATAATCCGCAGCACTTCTGAAATCTTTTATAGTTTGTCCAGAGTGAGTGTATTTGGGTATACTTGAGGGTGAGAAGAGTTTGTTGTTATATGTTCCTCAGCATTTTATTTTAGTTTTTGGTGGTATTCCCACATCCCCTTATGTGTCCTCACTGTTATTTAGGTGCAAATTTGGGAGCAGGAACTAAGTTTGTCTTTTGGGGGAAGTATAGTTGAGTATATTTTATGAATGTGAACACAAGTGTGCAGGTGTCTGGTGATGAGCCACAGCTATTCGCTTCCACCAAAACCACTGCTGCTCTTTGATTTTAAACCTACAAAAAAAATAAGGGTTTGGTGATGAAATATTGGACATATAATGTTGAGAAATAAACGGGGATGTTAAATAAAGTCTTATGGTGTGAACTATATGGAGTTACAGAATAGATAAAGATGGAATGTACAGGAATTATTATATGCAGAAATGGGATCTGTTTAAGTATTTTATTTTCTCAAAATGATTAACCGCTTTTGGTGTCATGTGAGGGGGAAAAGCAATGCACAAAGTTGACTGCAGGATGGTTATTAAATAATGTTTTCATCTCTCCTTTGTGGAGAATGTTGCATTTTAAGATTGTGCCTTTAGTGTGTGAATCGGTCCTCGTTGTAATCTTCAGACAAATTTTAAACAAATCTTTTCTAAAAAGACAAGTAAATGTAGCTGCAGTTAAAAATATTAATTTCATCATTAAAAAAGAAATTAATTCTTGGAATCCAGTTGGATTTGCCATTCATTTTTGTCACAGTGACAGGCAACAATCTAGTGTGATGTTTAAGTATTGTCATAGTTTATTTTAATAATTACAAAATAAGTTTTGCATAGTTAATTTCAACTAAAGCCAAGAAGCTTTGTTAAATCAAGGTCTTGCTTACGTTCATGTGATTCGAGAAGATCCTTAGATCAGATCTTAATATGGAAGCTGTATTTTGTGCGGGTCAACCATATACCACTTTCTCTGTGTGCATTTGCTTTGCTCTTTCTTTAGAGGGAAAGATAATTTATTATGGAAGTGAATGTAAGTGGACTGTGTGAGTGAATGTCTGTTGGGTAGCAGGTGGGGAAATGGATTGAAACGTCTGTTTATATATACAAATTAAAATGTCTATATAAAAAAGATTATTAAAAATGAAGTAAAGCAGAGTTTGTCTTCTATTTATTTATTTTTTTTAAGCCTGGAAGATATCCTTATATTAAGCTTTACACTTAGTAACCAATATGCAGTAATTTTAGTATTATTTGTATATAATTATAGTATTTATTAGTATTTTTAAATATTATATTTAGCTTATATACTTTGTTTTAATTTTTTTAACTATTGAGTTACCTTCTATTTTATATGAATTATAATTCAAATAATTAGTCATATGTTTATTATTAATATTTTGTTTCATCTTCATTTCAGTTACCAAAGTGGTAGTTTGAAAGAATATGTGGATAAATCCTCATTAAAGTGACTTCAAAAAGGGATTTTAACACAAGCTTAAATCTGGCCTGTCGAACATAATGGATTCAGCCTATTTAACACAGTTTGATCAGGTGTTAGTGGCAGCTCTGAGTTTGTCATTTAGTTTCCAACACATCTAAGCATCTGTGTTTGAAAGACAGACAGTAAAAACTAAATTTTAAGATGATCTAGTTGCAAAATACATGCATTCACTGCACTGTCAGTGTCTGTTTTTTCGAAACAGCTGCAGTGACAGGTCAAGTGTTAGTTTTCTTAAAGAAACTGTTCACTCCAAATTTCAATTTCGGTCCTCATTAAAGCATCATATCGTAATTTCAAGATGACACCACGTGACGTCCTACTCAATCTAAATTATGTGTTTCTATGGCAACGATTTTAACGAGAATTACGAATTGGACCAGTGACAAAATATACAGGCTTATTTTGGAGCTACTTAGGCGCTTCCTTTTGGCTATTGAGATGTTAAAACGAGTAAATACCAACATATATTTTTACGTTAGACCCTTTAAGTACTGTAAGAATTATTAGTAATTTATTATAATATATAACGTTGTAAAACTCATCCGTGATTAATAATATCGATAATGTGTCATTTTGATTATTACTATTAGTTGTCTTGAAGGCAGTTTATTTTCTATTAGTTTATTTTGAAGGCAGGTTTTTAAACCGGAAGTAGTCGTTGTGGCATCATTCTATCCTTCCAGTGATCAGGAAGCGCAAACGCTAAACGGTGCAAATCATGGACCGTCATACGATGTGATATGTCAACGGTAAGTCGTTTTCGGAGTCTCGTAGAGTATTTTACAAAGTTTTAATTGCACAGGTTTCGAGGAGACATTCAGCTGAGGTGTAGCTAAAGGAAACAGCTGTGTTGAGCGCGTGTTAGCGGCTCTGTTTCGTGGCTATAGCGGTGCCTTTACGTTCACGGACAGATTTTCAGTAATAAACACACACCTGATGCTTATCAGACCAACACTCATGGCTTTAGAAAATAAAGAATTTGGTGTTTTTGTGAGAAACAGTTAACAAACTTTTTTGTGTGGATGGACTGATTACGTGGCTGTTTGCATCTTTAGTTTTTTCGTTTCCTGTTCGTGTTCTTACCTTTACTTTACTTTTCATGATTAGACGCGTAAATTCACCTGTCGTTCATGTGAACAATCACACCTATGCGTTTAAATGACGCTTTAAAAAGTATTGCTTTTACAGCGATAGTCTGAAGTCTGTCATTATAAACTCACCCTCATGTTTTGACAAACCCGTATGTCACTATTTCTTTCACCCAGAAGAGAAGATGTTTGATAGAATGACAGCTGAACTTTACATTAATTGTATGGTGTAAGATGTAAGGAAAGTCAAAAATGGTTGAGGCTGTCAGCCTGTAATGTTTTAAATAACATCTCTTCTTTTTTTTTCCACGGATGAAAGAAAATCATAGAGGTTTGAAACGTATTCTGAGGAGCATGTTCTACCCTCTTTGCTCTTGAGAAATGAGCTTTGTGGTGGACTGCATGCATAATGAAAGCAGCTGTCATGAGGCGGCATGAGATACGACCTGAAACATGCTGACGTCCACAGTAAAAGAGAGGAAATATCTGGTTAATATATAGGGACCACTTTGCTGCTTCTCTGTTCAAAGGTTGCGGCTTATGCTTGTAACAATTTAAAGGGTTATACACAGAATATTTCTGATTTACCAGTCATGTTGTGGGAAAACATAAAATTTATAGACTGATTTTTTTAACCTAAAATCATCCAAATGGTTATATGGCATAGACACTACAGGTAAAATCATTGATTTTTCATGTGCTGCTCAATTTTTGAGATTTAGGGGTATTATGGCTTTTCCTCCTAAAAATATTAAAAAGACACATTTAAGTATTTATTTTATGCTTTATTTTCATCTGGTGAATTAATTTACAAATCACATCTTTAAATACAGTTTTCTTAAAATGAGGTTGTTTTTTTTGTGCTTTGAGCTTAAAATCTCTATTTGAGCAAATCTAAATTTTCAGTTTTATTCTCATGTATGATCCATAGCTTTTCAGAGGAGTTTGTTCATGTAAAACTGGTTAAATCCTAATGACATTTGTTTTCCCTTTCTGATGACGCTTGACAGTATTTTGTAATTTATGGAGTAATAAAAGATATTTAAAATCTCTTCTATAAAAACATTAATATCTCAGCGAAATGAAAGAGGACTTGGCTTCTTCCAATGTTCATATTTCTGGAAAAAAAAACTTCAGCAATTTAGTGCATTTTAATTAATTCTTAGCGATGCACGGAAATGAAAATTCTTGGCTGATGCTGATCAAAATCAAACACTTGGCCGAAGGCTGAATACAGAACACGTTGTTTTTTTTTTTTTTTTTAATTCCCCGTATATTTTGCAGTTTTTCACAATTGCATAAATTAAATAGACAAAATGTGCTCATTTACTGTTTTGTCTAGTTTTTAAAAAAAGAAGAAAAAAAATCACAATATTTAATTAATACTGAACATTAACATTTTAGACACTAAGGGCTGGTTTTCCGGATAGGCATTAGATTAAGCCAGGACTAGACTTTTGGACATTTAAGAATTTTTAGAAACATGTCTTACAAAAAATGTTTTTTGTTATCTGTGAGCATTTTGAGACCAAACAATGACAATAATGTATTTTAAGAAATCTCAGTGCAAGCCTTTTCCAGTTTAGACAGCTCTTAACATTTATTTTAGTCTTAAACCCTGAAACCGGCCCCATATCAACAAAGCACAATTTAACTTAAAATGAATATAATGTAAAATAATGTTCTTGGCGATTTTAAGACCCCCTTTTTGAATCAGTTGAAAATGTTTTACTTTACAAATAAATGCAGCCTTTCTGAGCAGAAGAGACTTTATCTGTAGGAGACTTTACGCTTCCACTGTAGCTAATGCATATTTCACAATCAATTTCTATTGTCTGTTGCAGGCAATTTTAGTGTAAGGGGATTTTAGTACATGTCAAATATTTGAGCTATATTTTAAAGCTGACAGGATGCTGAAAGGCCATGACTGAGACTTTAAATAAGGGCAGTGTTTGACCTTGTATAGACCACAGGTGCAATTTTTTCAAAATGGTTATTTTTGTATGAAAACAGGAAGCTTGTTTGGTGCTCGTTTGTTTCTCCGCCCACAATTGCCATATAAAAACTTTGTATTTTATTTTTAAAAAATGTACCTCAATGCAAAAAACAATTTCATCAGTCTTTTAACATTCAAAGCACTTTGCATGATGTGTTAAAAAACAAACAAATAAAACTTGTGCTCCAGGTATATGGATGTTTTGCCCTCCAGGTCTTTTAATTGGTCACATGACTGAAAATTATGAATTGTTAATAGATATTGGCTGCTGCAATCTCTGTAAATTTATTTTATACTATTATTATTTTAGTATTGGCTAGATAGGTCCACACTTGTTGCAGTGTAATTATACATTTAAGTGCTTTAGTAAAATAACATGTACTTACCTTATGTTAGAATGAGGGTTTGGTTTAGGGTTAGTTGCATGTAATTACGCATAATTAATTATTATTATAACACTTAATAAATGTAACTTGTAACAAGGGCACCATAAAATAAAGGTTTAGAACGGTGGAAATCCTGAATTATTCAAAAGGCAAACCCTGTATCTGATTGAAATAATGAACTGTGAGGAATGTCATCAATAATTGTGAACATGTGCTGTAGGTGCCTAGTCTGAAGTTGCCTTAGTCCAGGACACAGCAGACCAGGATGGCTCTAATAGAGGGGGTGGGTGATGAGGTCACCCTGCTCTTTGGAGTGGTGTTCCTGGTGCTCGTCCTGGTTCTGGCCTGGGCCTCCACTCACACTGTTGAACCCCCTGAACACCTCCTGTCATCCAGCCCAGGGACCTCCCCCTCCGCAGAGACTGACAGCCAGGAGCCGCTCCCCACGGGTAACACGGACTCGTCGCCCGATGGTGTCAGCGAGAACGATAAGAGTGAACCTGGAACAGAAGCGGGAGCGGCGGGAGATGCTAGTAGGGCTGAAGGAGGTGAGGGAGGCCTCCTGGAAGAAGCAGGGATTGGGAGGGATGGGTTGAGACATCGAGAATCAGCGGGTCCCTCGACTCAAACTCCAGCCAGCGCCCCAAGTGCCACACAGTCTTCAGCTGAAGATGCACCGAATGACACCCAAAGAAACATGGTGCTCAGGCTGAAGTTCTTGAATGATACTGAGAGGACAGCACAGGTCAATCCTCAAGACACTATTGGTTACATTAAACGGTAAGCAGCTAAAAACTTACCTTAACTAAACTTACTTAAGATTAAGATGTTTAAGGCAGCATACAAATTATAGAACGCATATGGAAACACAGTCATTTAAAATGTAGTCACCAACCAAGTAGGCTAATTTGTGTCATTTGAGTCATTTTTATGTATGTTCTAGTTTGTAAATTTTTTTTTCTTTTAGTTCTATGTCCTTAAATTCAGAATTGCAGTCCTGTTCACTAAATTCGAAACTTCAACTGGATTAATAACATGCATTCTAAATATTGCTGTTTGTCTTCTGTTTTATGGTTATATAAAGATAGCAGTTGTACATTAACCATTTATGGCATTTTTGCCATTTATTCAGTTTTTGCATATGGATGCATACTTGGCTACCTGCTGAATTAATTGTCACTAGTAGGCAAGTGTCCGCTGTCACAAATGTCTGCAGCAGCAGCCCACAGACCTTTTGTTCCAACACAACTACTTCATCTTATGCAGTGTGTAACACTATGCTTTCAGTCAGAACCAGGTATAGTTTTTCATACTAGGAATTCGGGCTTTGCATTTAACCCATCCAACATATACACAGCAGTGAGAAGTGAACACACACTCACACACACAACACACGGTAAGGTGACTTGCTCAAGGGTCTCACCTCAGTTGTGGTCTTGAAGGTGCAGAGAGCTCACCCACAACCTTTGGGTTACAAGTCCAACTCCCTATCCATTAGGCCATGACTGCACATGAGGCATTTTACTAAGTGAGAGGTGAGATTGGACAGTTTTTCATTTTGCAAAGTAATTCTGGGAAGAAAGAAGAATGGAATGTAAACATTGCTGAGCAGCTTTACAGAATGCCTACATTCTCTGCTAATGTTTTTAAAAAACTACTTCATTCAAATTTTTTTTTTTTTGCAAATGCTTCAGATGTTTCAAACTCCCCAAAAATGTTCCATTAAAATAGTTTAATATGCATTGGCACAGCGTTATTTAGATGGCAAAATGTAATATGTGCGCAATATGAAAAAAATAGAAAAAAAAATTCTGAACATTTTTAGGGTTAGCTGTGAAGGCTGTTTTTATTTTTTTTTTTCGTCTTTTGTCTGGAACAACACACCAGACCATACTGCAACAATTTTGACATTGCAGTTGTAATTTGAACTGTAATATGTTAAACATTTAATCTCATTCTACTTGGATATGAAAGTTTAAATAAGAATGAAAGAGAAGCTTCCATGATGAGCAGTTTGTCAATCAAATATAAACAAAAAATATTTATTTTAAGCTGTTTCAGTTTAAAAAGGTATTTAAGTCAATCTCTCTTTAAGAATGAACAAAATATATAATACCTGAAACTGATTTAAGCCATATATAGTGTATTTGATAACCTTTTGTAAGGTGAAGCAGAATTTTATTCATCCATAATCACTAGAAGACTAGAATACATACAGTGGGTACGGAAAGTATTCAGACCCCCTTACATTTTTCACTCTTTGTTATATCGCAGCCATTTACTAAAATCATTAAAGTTCATTTTCCCTTATTAATATACACACAGCACACCATATTGACAGAAAAGACATTTTTGCAGATTTGTTAAAAAAGCAAAACTGAAATATCACATGGTCCTAAGTATTTAGACCCTTTGCTCAATATTTAGTAGAAGTACCCTTTTGATCGAATACAGCCATGTGTCTTTTGGGGAAAGATGCAAGTTTTTAACACCTGGATTTGGGGACCCTCCTTGCAGATCCTCTCCAGTTCTGTCAGGTTGGATGGTAAACGTTAATGGACAGCCATTTTTAGGTCTCTCCAGAGATGCTCAATTGGGTTTAAGTCAGGGCTCTGGCTGGGCCATTCAAGAA
>JAUCNO010000663.1:8477520-8491065 GCA_032353835.1 Enteromius viviparus
GCTTTTTTTCTTCCACTCCCAACGGAAAAAAAATGCGTTACGAACCGAATCGTGGGTCAAAAATCGTGAAACGAACCGAATCGTGGGTTTGGTGTATCGTTACAGCCCTAATCTGTGTACATTCACAATAAAAACAGTCATGCTTCTGTAAATAATTGAATGCTGCTTTCAAGAGCGCATCACAAGAATTAACTTAAATTCTGCTAATTTGCAGAAATTAAATTCTGCTACTTGTTGCGGTTTTGTTTTTTCTTTCGTTTTGTTAATTTATTATTTCTTAATAAAATGCCATATGGGCCTTTTTTTTCTTTTATATCTTATGTTTTTCTCTGTTCACACTGCGCGTAATATGATGGAAACAATTAAGCTATTTTTAATGGGTCACAGCCACATATGAATTTAAATTTAATTTACTTGTAATTTAGCATAATCTAATAACGGCTAATAAAATTACCTAAATTAACATTGCAATACAGTCTAATAAAATGTAATCAAGAAAAAACAAAAAAAGGCAATAATAGACTTGCTTATGAATAGCCTACTGAGTATGTAAATAGTCTATAACAAAGTACAAAAACTTGTTATATTTTTATAGGACTATATAATTTAATAATAATAAAGTTTTTTTTTTTATTGGATTATAAACAGACTATTTGCATATGAATTGCGCAATAGGTGAAATTATGTATGGAAACAGCTTAAGGGCAATTTTATTTTTGCGATACACTTAAACATATGCGACAATTCTTTTTTTTTTAAAGTATGATCTCATCACGCACACCATTTTTTCAGTAAAAGACCAGTTGGATGGAAACAGGCTGGAGACAGCAAATTTCGCAAATATTTTTTTACGGAAATTTCTCTTTGTCGATAAAAAAACAGCGTAAAAACTGTATGGAAACTAGGTTACTGTTGGGACTGTATTGGACAGGTGATGAGCAGTGCCTGGTTTTCTCCACACATACCGCTTAGAATTTAGGCCAAAAAGTTCAATCTTGGTCTCATCAGACCAGAGAATCTTATTTCTCACCATCTTGGAGTCCTTCAGGTGTTTTTTAGCAAAGCTTTCATGTGTCTTGCATTGAGGAGAGGCTTCCGTCGGGCCACTCTGTCATTAAGCCCCGACTGGAGGAGGGCTGCAGTGATAGCTGACTTTCTACAACTTTCTCTTTCTGTCAATATGGGGTGCTGTATGTGCATTAATGAGGGTAAAAATGAACTGAATTGATTTTAGCAAATGACTTCAATATAAAAAAAGAGTGAAAGAGGGGGTCTGAATACTTTCCATACCCACTGTATATGAAAAAAAATTATGCTTATACCTCATTTCTTTTCTTTTCTTTCACTTCTTTGTAGTTTGTTAGTTAAATTATATATTTCAATGTATGTTTTGTCAATATTTTAATATTGCCAAGGAAGACCTTTTCAGTTTCTGTGTGTAGTTCTATAATAACTCTTAATATTCTTAAATAAATCAAACAGCATGTGTAGGGTGTTCATATTTGTGTGTATATAAACGTCTATGTGTTTGTTTGACATTTCAGGACTTACTTTGCTGGACAGGAGCACCAGGTACGTCTGATTTACCAGGGTCAGCTCCTTCAGGATGACGCTCAGACGCTGGCCTCCCTCAACCTGGCTGACAACAGTGTTCTGCACTGCCACATTTCACAGCACGCCACGCGGGCCATGCCTGCCGGGGCTCGGGCTGCTGACCAGGTGCATGTGGCACTCAACGTGGGCAGCCTCATGGTGCCTCTGTTCGTGCTTATGCTGTCTGTGCTCTGGTACTTCCAGATCCAGTACAGGCAGTTCTTCACTGCACCTGCCACCGCCTCTCTTGTGGGCATCACCATCTTCTTTAGTTTTGTTGCGTTTGGGGTGTATCGCCGTTGATGGCAGTTTCTGTCCACTCATATTCAGCATTTAAGTGTTTGTGCACATACGGATACACATTCTTTGCACTTGCTCACTCACCAGTGCCAGTGGCAATGTCTTCTGGAAATTCTGGACTTTTCAGGTTTGCTGAAGGCTGTGATCTCTGAGGTTGTCTGGTTGTCTGGTTTTTTGTTTGTTTGTTTAGTTTTTTTTTTTTTTTTGTAGATCATCACTTTTGCCGTTTCATCTGCACCAAGTTTATGCTTGTCACAGATAGAAATATGCTATATATTTGATTTTTTTTTTTTTTTTTTTTTTTTTTAAAGAAAAATAGATATGCTGATTGTGCCTGTCCTCTTTTTCTCATTTTTGTTTTCATGTGCATGCTGCCAGTGTGAAGCTGGGGCTTGCTTGTAAGAGGGTATGCGAATGGATGGTGTTTGAGTTTCAAGCGGGGCTCATCTGGCTGTGTGGCCAGACTCAAACTGTAGTAACGCAGTTCAGCTAGAGCTGCTCTTCTGTGTTGGGACAATTAAAGTACTTTGTGTACAAAAAGGCTTTTGAAATGGAGATATAATCTATTAAATCATTCTTTTATTTACAGATGAGTGGTGTCTTTCTTTGTTTTACCTTGCTCATATGATAATTTTGAGACATTTAATTGTCAGTTTTTTAAAAATGGCACAAAATCAATTGTATAGTCCCCAAAACATTTTCGGAGCCTAAGGTCAAACTTAAAAAAAGCATGTCATTCAGTTGTAAAAATATCATTAAATAAAATATATTTTGTTATTTTAAGTTTTCTAGTTCACACTGGTGTCATAGAAAAGTAAATGTGGAGTTCATTGCATTAGCATGGACGTGGCAAGTTTAGCCAAGACGAGGCTTAGCCAAGGCCCTAGTTAAATTAAGACATTTAAGCAGCTTTTACCGGAAGGGTTATCTTGAAACCGTAAGTCTTTTGTGAAATTAATGAATCTTGGTATGATATTTTTTTTACATAATGGAATTACATCCATACCTTATTTATGAATTATGTTTTTTTTCTTCCAGGTATCAAAATAGATTTAGGTCCACTAAATATGTGTGAGGAATGTAACTGTGTGTCTAAATATTATATACATGTACACGAATGCTTAGCTGAGTAAGAATCGTTTCACGTTAGGAAGGAAAATGTTTATTTTAATACAGTGCAAATTTTAATGATCGCGGCAAGTAATTATCGAGTCCCCATTGTTGATACGAAGGAAGTGCGTTTTACAGCAATGCACAGATTGCTTCCATTTTCTGTAATTTGACGACATCCCCTTAATCCTTCATTGAATCGCTTGTGTCTGACGATCCCCGCGCCTGCGCCGCTGCTTCTGCCGCACTCGCTGCCGCCAGAGCCCGACTGAAATCACAGACACGGGCCTTCCTCGCCAGCATCCCTCCATCCAGCGCTCATTCCCAGGGGAGGGGGGAGTTGCCGAGGACCTGTCTGGAACCACGACGAAGTTGCCGGACATCCACCGCGTGTGTTTCAGGGGTTTCTCTTATTCAGCTGAACTGAGGGCATCAAACTTGCAGCAATGGAAAGAAAGGTAGGAATGCAACGCCATCGCATCGCGTCATTATCCGCTTCAGTCCATACGGCAATGCGTTTTCAGCATTTGGTTATTTCAAAGCGTTTCTGCCTTTTCCTATTCAGATATGTATACTACTGTGATTTTGCTGTTTACACGCATTGATAATAATTAATAGTATTATTAGACTATAAACAACCTCGCGCGCTTAATTGACACCTGTCAATTGAAGTTGTCTGTTACTCGTGTTATTCGCAGGGAACGCTTCATGTTTTTGCTTTATGCTTTTCCTTATGGCTACAGTTTTGTATAGCTCAGATATAGCATGTCTGGTTATAACCAACAACAGTCTGTCTCAAAACTTCTTCCAGCTGCTTTTTTTTTTTTTTACTGATATATAACTTCCATGAAGAATATCCTTATTGAGCCCAACATCTGCTCTGCATTGTGTCTCTGTGCTTCCAGACAGTAGTGTTTGCAATACTGAAGTTTATAATTCTGCAGGAGGCCTATGCATTCAGAAATACCACATCACATTTACTCCTTTACCACAAATACTAGGCTAGTCAGTGTGCTTCTCTGGTAAAGATGTGTGTTGGACTACAAAACATGCATCTAACAGCACCAAAAAAAAAGATGATTGAGCTTTTAAGCACCTTTCTGCATGTGCACATAATTAAGCTCACGTCTTCCCAAAACCTGCGGTTGCCCCCCTCCAGCACCCCCTTCACTCTGATTGAATGGGACATTGCCACCCTCCAGTATTAGCTTTTATGGGGGTCCTTAAGGGGGTCTTCTGCTGTTGCACGGGACTTTTCCTCCTTGTCAATCCACATAAAATGTTTGCACATCCGTACAATGATGCTTATGTTGTATAAACAATGTAAGTATTTTGATATTTATCTCTTCTTCTTTGCCAGTCATATTTTTTATTTCCATCATAAAATAATATTTAAGTTGCCAAACATTGTAGTCATGCAATAATGCATCTCATTAATGCTTGGATCAACTGAAAGATTTAACAGCTTGTTTACATTCACCTGCCTCTGAACATCCAAAAGTATGCTTTCATCAACATGATTCAACCAGTAATGAAAATTCTCATCATTTACTCACCCTAATTGTCTCAGTATTTTTGGTATTTGTGTCAATGCAATGAAAATGAATTGGTTCAATGTTGTTTGGTATCTCAAACTCTTCAAAATATCTTCTTTTGTGTTGCACTAAAGAAAGGAAGTCAAATTTGTAATGGCGCAAGGGTTGGTAAAATATGACAGATTTCTGAATAGACCCACTATGGCGGTTCACAGACAATTCTTCAGTTTTAATAATTCCTTTATAGTTTCCCTCGTGTTAGTCATTCAGACTTTACCCTGATATCATTTCCAGACTTAATAACCAGCTGTGAGAGCAAAAGGATAATTTACTGCCACATAACCGCCTATTGGAACAGCACCGTGTCTGTGTTTTGATAGTCCTGATTGGCATTTTCCAGCTTTCGACGGCATTCCACCTCACATTGGTGGTCCAGCGACAGCCCCCTTCACAGACCCCCATCCTTCCCAACCCAGAGTCTGTGAGAGAAGCTACACTAAAACAGAGAGAGAGAGAGAGACTCTGGCCACACGCTTTAAAAAGAGAGAGAGTGGAGAAAGGGAACGTCAGAGTGCGGAGAAGGAGGGAGGGAGCACTCTCTTTTGGAGGAGAGGGAAAGTGAGGGACGCACACAGAGGCAGAGGTGCCTAGGAATAGAGGGAACAAAAGAGAGACTTGGGGTTTTATAAATGGACATGGAGGATTCTGCCGGAGGAGCTCGTAAAGCCACCAAGAGTAAACTGTTTGAGTTTCTCGTCCATGGAGTGGTGAGTGAGAGAGCGAGCGTGTTTGTGCATGTGGAAGCGTGTCAATGGCTCTGCTCACAGGAAAACTAAGATGCAGCAGCTCTTATCCATTCATTTCTATGGTGATTGGTTTTTAAAAACTGTGGAGCTAGTGTAGGAGAAAGAGTGAAAGGTTTAACATATGGAGGAGGATAAGAGAAAGAGAAACTGTGGTACTGGAAGTATGAAAGATACTTGTGTTTTGAGGGACAGGAGTACTAGTACGAAACAGAGAGGATGCTCTTTTGGTGTGTGTGTGTGTGTGCAGGCAAAGGGAGGTGTGTATCAGGAGCACCCTTAGGGTAGATCACACATAAAAATACCTGCTGTGATATTTAGTCGTGAACATGTAGTGGAAGCAGAATTGAATGTATGTGTTTCAGGGTGTTCACTGCATAAAGATGTGGACGAGTGAAAGGTTCACAGACACTTTCGAGAACTTTCGGTGGTTGTGCAACTATTTTAAAGCTGCTTTTTAATGCTATTTGACATCTGACCAAATGAAAGGTAGTGTTTCTAGAGGCTTCTTTGCTAAAACACAACCTTTAAGACATCCCAACCCTCTGTTAGCTTTGCTTTTGCCATGTGTTATTTAACAAAGCATCAATACCGTGGAAATTATATTCCCATAAAAAAGGCAATTCATGAATACGAAAGTGTAGATATATCAAGGATTGGATGCTGATCACACCACTTCTCCATGGTTTATACCTGAGAGAGCATTTTCATTATTTAACAGGTTGTACTACAGACTTGCAAAGTTGGCCTTAAACTGAATGGTTAAAAACCTCAAACTCTGACTCTGTTAATAAAGATTCACATTGCGATTACTATGATTTTAGTATCTACACAAATGTTTCTGGTATTGATATCTCTGAACAGATATGCGCAGTATAAGGCACAGCAGTATTGAGAAAGCATTGTGAAACTTATCCTGTGTGATAGTCCAGCTCTGAGGCCTCCTCCTGTGCCCTGAACACCTCCATTGCGACCTTGAGAGCCAGGGATTGGCAGAGGCGTGCAGAGACCTGCATCCGTTCACACTGCGTCCACATGTTCACAGCCCACTGCCTCTTCACTCAGATGTTTTGAGATTGGACCGGGCCCGGACACCCCTGGAGCTTGGCCTACTTTAGGAAGTGATGATCGGGTCGTGAGGGTCACAGCACCATACGGGAGCATCTCTGGCAGAGATGTACTGGAACCACACTGTAGGGAAGACTGGAGCTGGGGACGTTGGCTCACATTCTGGATGTTTCCACAACTTTGGTGCACATCCAGAGAGTCACAGGGACTTTGTGACTCTGCCATTATGAGTCATGAACGACAGACCTCAGATCTCCTCTGCAGCACACAAACAGTATAGAGAAACAACAACAGAGCAAAAACCCAAGATAACATCTTCAGTCCAGTAACACTTAACTGCATCTTTAAAAAAAAAAATGCAATAGATGTTGTGAGCTAATAATGTACTGCTTTTCTAAGAAGCATTTATTAATCACCAATAATGATTTATAAATTTACTATTGTTACTGTCAATAAATTTTGTATTACCTGCTATATACAAATATATGCACACATGTATTTGTATGTAGAAATTAACATTAGCATAGAATAAAAGTGCTGCTAAATTACTGTTCATATTTTATTTTAACTATTGCGTCAACATCTGCAGACATATATTCAATAAAAAAAATATTTCCTTCCATTTATTTGTACATAGTACTTTTCACATTCTTATTTATTAATCTAACAATGTTATTTTATAAAGGTAATATTGTTTTTTGTTAATTAATAAATGCATTTTTTTATCTTATTGAATATACTTTATATGAAATTATGAATCAACTGAAAAACTACTAAAAAATCTATTCCATTCAGACTTATTCATATAGCAGTTTCAAAATATAAATTAAATGGAGAAAAAAAAAAAATCTAATAGAAATTCTCCAAAGCATATTTCTTATTCCAGAAAGCACAATGCATGTGGACTAGATGAAATGAGATGTTTTTTGACATCACAGTTGTCATTCAGTCTGCTTTCGGCTGATTTACCCAGCACCTCTGTGTTTCAGTAGAGGGCGAGCAGCTGTCTCTTCTGAAGTGACATGCACAGGTGCAAGAGGCCCTGGCCTAATTCTGCTTCAGATACTGGAGGAGGAGCTCAGCGCCTTATTTCAAAAGAGTCTTTGTGTATTATGTCAGCTTGCTGTAGTTGATTCAAAAGCTACAAGTTGGACAAATATACATAAACGAATTTATGCATGTGTATTGTGTGTCTGAGCGATGATGCCCTTAACACGTCAAGTTTAGCAAAGAAATGTCTGGCTCTCTGACCTTTAGTCTACATTTTTCTCCACAGCGTCCAGGGATGACCTCAGGGGCACGGATGCCCCATCAAGGCGCTCCCATGGGGCCTCCTGGACCTCCATATGGAGGAACGCCGCCAATTCGGCCAGGGATGCCTAACCCAGCCCTAGACCCCAACCGAAAACGTCCTGCCCCAACCCAGCCAGTGCAACCTCCCCCTGTCCAGAACCGTTCCAGGAAGTGAGTGCCACTTTAAACTGTTCTCTTGCCTCTGCTGATATCAGATTATAGCACACAATAGATGATAAATAATACATATATGTTGCCAGAACCTTAGTGCGTACTGGTCATTTTAGTTTTGATGTACTTCATGTGAAGGTTTAATGGTCTTCATTTTGCCTGCAAGCTTTCCCAAGTATAGCGCTCTCTAGTGACTGAACTATTTTATGTTTGGCTTGTGCAGGTGCTCTATATTTAGACATCAACATTCTGATCGCTATTAAATGCCAAAAGACTTCTTGGTGAATATTAATAGTGCAACAGTTATCATAAGTAATCACTTAGGCACACTTACTGCTAATGCCGTTCACTAAAGAGTATCAGTGACCCTTCCTACTCAGAAGTGTATAGAAGACTTGAAGTGAGGATGCTGAATTTCTGCAGGGCATTGCTGTGTCGTACTTCATGTGCTTTTTTGGGTACAGCCTGGACTTGGAAATTTGTCACTGACATATGATTTTTATATCTCTTATAGCTATCGATGTAGCCGTTAAGACCTTGCATCAGATATTGAATCTTTTTGATTCACGTTGCTGTCTGTGTGGCATTTATTTTTTGCATACAGGAACATGTGATCACAAATGGCATAACTATGTGCTTGAAGTCACGATCACCTCTAAACTTTTGCCAACAGCCTCGCAGAAAGGACCTTCACAAAGGGATTCCATTGCTCATTTTCATTTGAAACAACCCTGCTAATAGCATTCCCTTCCCAAGGGTGTGAAAGCGATGTTTGGAATTTGCTTTTAGTTTTCTCCGGTTTTCATCTGTCTTGTCGCAGTATTGTATTTGTCCTTGCGTTTTCATTTCAACTGTATATATGCATGTGAGAGTGCCAGTTGTAATTACTGGCAGCTTACTGAATTCAACACCATGATACTAAAAACTCTAAACTGTTTAACAAATGTTAGACTTGGATTATTGAAGTACAAGACATTTATCTCAGTACATTCTTGGCCAGGATTTCATCATCTTGTAATACTGCTCAATGCACAGGTATTAGCATTGTACAAATAAACCCATAGATATTTTGTCTCATGGCAAATGAATTAATAATTTTTTTCCTGTTAGATTTACACATATATCTAATCAGTACTATTTTTCTACATAAGTTTAGAAATAAATCAATAAAACAGTTCACAAATGATTTTATCAATCTAATGTAAATGTAGGCTGCATTTATTTAATCAAAATACAGTAAATATAATATATTATTATGTTATTATAATTTAAAATATTTGTTTTCTATTAGGAATATATTAAAGTGTAATTTCCAGTAGTCTTCAGTGTCACATGGTTCTTCACAAATCATTGTAATATGCTAATTTAGTGGTAGAAAAAAACAAAACAAAAAACGCTATTTATTTATTATTAGTAAAAAAAACTAATTACAAATTTTGTAGAAGCATCTTTCAGGATTCTTTAATGAACTGAAAGTTTAAAAGAACAGCATTTAATTAAAATGGAAATCTTTTTTAACATTATAAATAATTATAAAGGTCTTTACTGTCACTTTTGCATCCTTGATGAATAAAAAATATTTTATTCCTTGAAAATATTTTTAAACTCTTACTGCCCCCAGACCTACAGTCATGGCCAAAAATATCGGCAACCTTGATAAATTTGATCAAAGAAGGCTGTGAAAATGAATCTGCAATGTCATCCTTTTGATCTTTTATTTAAAAACCATCCCAAAAATCTACGCTTTCATTGGAATTTAAAATGAGTCAATATTATGATGAAATACATTTTTTTTCTCAAATATATGTTGGACACAATTATTGGCACCCTTAGATTTATGTATGTTCCCATTCATATTCACAATTTTGAGCCCTCCAGGATGATTGTGAACATGAAATTATCCAGCCTTCCTGTTTTACAGAAATATAGGAGGGACAACAAAGACCAAATTACCTTAATCATCCTTCACATGATAAAAACCAAATATATTTCTGACTTGCAGCAAAAGATAATTGAGCTTCACCAATTAGTGAAGTAGCTTTAAGAAAAGAAACCAGGCAGTAAAAAATGGTGGAAAATCACTTCCACCATCTGGGCAATAATGAAAAAATTACAATCCACATGAAATGTTACGAAACAGGAATCTAAAACTGACTGACTCTGTTAGAAATCTCATAATGGGCCATATTTAGATCTTCCAACCGTACAATAATCAAAGACAAAAATATGGGTCACTGAGCACAAAACCAAGCTTCTGCAGTCATTCCGGTTCTCTGACCTGAACCCTGTAAAAAGGGAGTGAGGTGAACTAAAGAAGAAAAGCACCAACATGGAGCTGGGAAGCTGCAGGGTCTGTAGTGATTCTGGATGAAGGAATGTTCTCTGATCTTTTGTCAGGAGAACTCTAACAGACATATTATAGGAGAAAATCTAGAGCTGCTATAGTAGCTGTTGAATAAAAGGGTGCCATTAATTGTGGCCAGTGTGTATAAGAAAAAATAATTCATAATGGCATTTCCTCCCATTTTAAATTCTTATTCTCCAATGAAAGGAATAAAAGATCGAAAGGATTAACATTGCAAATTAATCACAGCCGCCTTTTGTCATTTTTTACCAAGGGTGCCAATATTTTTGGCCGTGACTGTATATATCTGTATATGTGTATAATATCGGCAGTTACTGGAAAATTCTGTAACTAACTAGAGGTACCCCAAATCAACCTATAGGAAACCACTTGGATTTCCAGCAGCAAATGAGATATCTACGAGACAGATGGACATGAGAGACGGCCAATCAGATCCTTCAATTGGATCCTTCAAGTAGGCTGTTTATTCTGCTGCATGTTAGTTTGACAGTTTGTGATGAACATGACCCTGCCTGATTGGTTTGTTCCTGTTTGCAGCTTCAAATCTGACTGAAGCATATTTCCCCAATTGCATGTGTGCACTTAAGGTCACAAAAACCAATAAAAATGACACCCAGTAATGAACAGAACAGTCGACATGCCCTAAGAACGAATGCATGTGAAGTAGAATATGCGGTTGCAGTCAGTTAGCTTTGTGTGCGGGCTGCATGACCTTACTGTCATGCTGTTTGTAGGAATTCAGAATGTTTTCTCTCTTGTAGTTGACTTTCAGTAAACGCTCGTTTTATTCACCTGAATGCATTAACGATTCATTTTAGAAGAAGAATACGTGACGAGTGTCGAGACATTCACCCTCACACCCCCACCGCAGCTCAGTCTCTGCTACTCAGCCTCTCCCAGAGGAGCAGTGTGGCTTAGGGTGGACAAGTCGGACCATGAGAAAGTTTATACTCCTGAGGGGGTGTGGATGTGAATGTGGACAGCCATTTCCTGCTCTGACGGGGTCATGTGCTCCTCGGCTCTGGACCTGAGGAGCTCTCGGTGTCCGTAGGAGTGTGGCATGTTTGTCAGTGGAAAAACTTTTCTGCATTAGCGAATTATGCATCCTGTTTGGGGATAAAAGAGAAGTGAGTTAGGAACGTCTTTCTGAAAACAGCAGTTGGATGTGACTCATTTTTGTGGTCCAAATTGATGCTGGGAAAGACATTTTAGAAGTCGAAGTTTGGACCACAAAGATCTGGTTTTCACAAATGCTACAGGCTGCACAAACAGAAGCTGTTCTTGCATGTTTTTAATTGATTTATTGTTAAAAAAATCCTAGGGTTAAGGTTATTGAGTCAGAAAATTTTTGCACGTTAAATTTAAATATGACCTCACGTTGTGTCAGTCACATTTATACACTGCCTTCTGCATTTTAACATCCGTAGCATGCATTTTGATGAAAAAAAAAGGATGACAAATATGAAAAATCCAAACATGAATGATAATTTCGGACTCTGTGTGCAAGACCTGTAGGGTTAAAAAGGGCATCTGAGGTGACTATATATTTTAAAAAGTATAATTTTTATGCTTCAAATATTAAAATCTGCTTTTTAGCCTAAAATTCTAGATAACCACTACAATAAAGGTGACACATGACAATAAAATATTTCAATAAACATCAACTAAATAACATAAAATGACACAGAACAGCCTAATATACATTATGAATGAAAAAGAAAAACAAAGAAACAAAATTCAAAAAATGTGATGTGTCACACATGTGGAAACCTCTGGAAATGTCCTCATACTGTTTTTTTTTTTCTGTAAATTATACAGTCATTTACTTTCAAAAACGCGAAGCTTGACAGTCCTTTTTTAGCAAAAGTATATATAATTTCATGTATTTCATCTGTGTATGGTAAAATAACTTACATTTAACAGTTTTTTACTGTAGCGTTTTTGTATTGTCCCCATCTGTACAAATTACAAACATTTTTGCAATATGTTAACACAGGCTTGCTGTGTGAACAGACCTTTAAAATAACTTTGACAGCCAGATGTTAATACAGTAAGACAACTTTACTGTGAGATTACACATTGAGTGTTATTTCCAACCTGTCCTGTTCTCGCTCTTATACCCTCTCTCTGATCACACACACAAATACACACACAGCTGGAAAAATGTCTGGATGGGCCCCAGTTATTTAGCAGATGGCCTGTGGACTCTGCTATCAGTCACCATAGTAACGTGCTTTCCCTCTCTCTCTCTTTCTTTCTTTCTTTCTTTCTTTCTTTCTTTCTCTCTTTCTCTCTCTCTCGCTCGCTCTTTTTTTCCCCCATCCGTAGTGCCAAGAGAAGAAAAATGGCAGACAAGATTCTCCCTCAGAGGGTGAGGTCCATCGCTATGCCTTTTATCTGTTTGCCTGTGTTTGTTTTTTTTATTCATGTCTTCATTTCTTGTGCCAAGTCAAGAGTGATCGCACAGTTAATGTAATTGTGCTGGTTTCTTTATTTCTGAGGGCAAAAAAGTGAAAGAGACGATCAAGAGGGGTCCAATTTGTCACGGAGACTGCTGTATTTGTTTTTTCTGTCAGTGGAACAAGGGTTTGATTTCCAGGGAATGTGATGGTGTGTGAATGCTTGGAGATGTTGGATGAATGCAGGTGCATGGCTTGATTTGGTGAAATGTGTCTGGATATGATGCAGTAATATGCCACAATAGCAGAAACTGGAAGGGTTGTGGGTTTTTGAAATGGCTAATCCTCTCAAAGTCTGTTGTGGGGTTTTTTGCAGGCAAACCAAAAAGTCCTAATTCTTTATGATGAGGTTTGTAAAATGCTGGAGGTCACATGGGAAAGACGGAATGATGCAACACTGTGAAAATCAGGAGAGCGTCAGGTTACAATTTTGCTATGAATCATGCAAGGACATACATGATTTTCTTTCAAGAACTCAAACAAGAATCAGGATATAAAACAGTCATTGACTTGTCGGTGCAAACTCCTGGTGAAATCTGGTAATGGTTTTATATTCAATCAGCTCATAAAGACTATTGACTTGATTTGGTTACAAAATAGGCCAAGAATATTGGTATATGTCTACATTTAATTTTCTAGGTTCATATTACAACAAAGAATATTTTTGTCAGAATATGAATAATTACTGTTTTCGTAATGCTAATTATCATCCTAAGGCAAAAAAACTATGTTTAATATGGGTTCAATTGCATTGAGGGTAAGGAAAGGAAAGGTGGCCAGGTATGGTTTCCCATACTAGGAATTTGTGCTCTGCATTTAACCCATCCAAGTGCACACACACAGCAGTG
>JAUCNO010000663.1:8491427-8506395 GCA_032353835.1 Enteromius viviparus
AAAAACAGTTTTTGGGGCAGTCGGTAAAAACGGTTTGTGACAATAGCAATGTGGAAGTGGATGTTCATCTATCCAAAAGCATGAAACTCAAATGTTTTAAAACCGAAATGTCAATCGATATCCTTATATTAATCATTTGCATATTGTTGGACTTACAAAGGTAACGGTAGTATTAACTATGAATAATTAAATATAATAATTTATTGATTTTTAATCATTTATATTTATTATAAAAATTGGATAACACTTTAGTATAGAGACCAATTCTCACTATTAAGTTGTTTATTAGCATGCCTATTCATAACATATTGACTATTAGTAACATAACATAACAATTAGTATTTATAAAGCACATAATAACTACCTTACTATTAATAAGCAGTAAAATAAGAGTTTGGCAAAAGTCGTAGTTAATGGTTTGGGAATAGCGAGAATTGGACCTTAATATAAAGTGTGACCTAAATTGGATCATACAAAGCTTAATAGTAATGTATCATAAATGCTAAATACAACAGTATTTTAATATAATAAAAATGTGATCTGTAGTTGTATAATCGTATTTTTTATGCAGTATTTTATGATAAAGAATGTTGTTACTGTGTTAGTTTCTGCTTTATGGGGCATGAAAACAAAAGCAATTAAAATAGCCCCACAAATGGACTTTCTGTGATTACCGAAATTGATAATGAATAAGATCATGAATAAATGTTTAGACTATATGTGTAAAATTTCATCGAACCGCTTTTGAAAACATCTTACAATGAATGATGCACTGAATTGTTACTAGATTGCAGAGTAGCTTAACAATGCTTTCTCATTAGATCCGTGAACTGGTGCCAGAGTCCCAGGCGTACATGGACCTCCTAGCTTTTGAGCGCAAACTTGACCAAACCATTATGAGGAAGAGGGTGGATATACAAGAAGCCCTCAAAAGACCAATGAAGGTACGTGCTTTCAGTGAGATTCAACTCATAGTGAGCAATAAAATGAAAAATGTAGGTACAGCTCGAACTGTCTCTTGTCTTATAGCAAAAGCGGAAGCTACGGTTGTACATTTCGAACACTTTCAACCCTGCCAAACCTGACGCAGAGGACTCTGAGGGCAGCATTGCATCCTGGGAGCTGCGTGTAGAGGGCAAGTTGTTGGATGATGTAAGTTTGCCTTAATAGCACTACCATCTGTTCTATAATACAGCATTGAATTAATTAGTGGTGACTGTTGTTA
This sequence comes from Enteromius viviparus, assembly GCA_032353835.1. NCBI lineage: Eukaryota > Metazoa > Chordata > Actinopteri > Cypriniformes > Cyprinidae > Enteromius > Enteromius viviparus. The sequence goes on from JAUCNO010000663.1 coordinate 8,492,653, forward strand.
TTATTATTATTATTTTAAACGTAATTTTTGCTGCATGTTCAATTAAGTTCATTAAAATGAGCAATGAACACAGTTTTTATCACAACTTAATTTTACTGCATGCAATCAGTTGACATTTGTTTAATGGAAGTTTATTTAATATAGCATGAATAATTACTGAATCCAACTTAGTCCATCCATCCAGCAAACAGAACACAACGTATGTATGTTCGAAAGCTAAAGCAAATTAAAAAGCCTTAATTTGATTGCTTAGAACAATTGAATTAGTCTAATTGAACATTTGTATTTTTTTCGAAGGTACTATTTTATCAATGCTGGGCTTCATTCAATTAGCAAGTCCCTTTTTTGAGCTTTATCTTTTATTCCCTGTGCGCTTTAGCCTGGAAAACAAAAGAGGAAGTTTTCGTCTTTCTTTAAGAGCCTTGTTATTGAGCTGGATAAGGATCTGTACGGCCCTGACAACCACTTAGTGGAGGTAAGCGTTAACTCACTCTACATACAGCGATAAAAAACATTGCTAAACAATAATTTATATTCTTTCTTTGCAAAAGTTGAAAACAATTAATATGAGAGAATCTCAAGTGTCCTCCTTGCATTTCAAACAAGGTTGAGGACAGCCACAAAGGCTGATATTTTGCCACATTCAGGTGCATGTCCGCAAGAATCTCTTGGTCAGATTGAAAAGTTCAGCTTACCATACTTCATGTAAGACATATCTTGTGGTCTCCATAGCAACGTGTTACATAAGGAAGTTGCCCATGACACTGTGGAGTGATGACACTGCATCCAGCACAGAGCTTTGGGCAGCATTAAGAGGAGAAAAGAAATGCATTTCTGAAGACAAACACTTATAAAACCTTTTACAGCACCCTGAAAGTCTTTGTATTCAGAGAGCGTGCGTTACTCTATTTTAGTGGAGGAACCATTGTGCACAGGTGCTATTCAGACACACTCAGGCATTTACATTACACAAGGGAACCTTCCCAGCTGCCTCATGCACTTAATATTTACGCACTTTGTTAGGGACATTGAGGTCTTGGGAAGGCAGATACACAGAAGTGGTCTGCAGCTCTCAAGGATTGACCCTTGTGCCCCTCGGCCCATTGGAACGGGCTGAACGCACCGTATTTGGTTTTATTCATTCAGCAGCTCTTTAAATTGTCCTTGGTGACTGTGGGTTTTCATCACAGCACACACAAGATTGAGGCGTGCGATAAAAAGAGTGATTTACCTGTGGAGAAGGACGGCTTTGAAAAAACCCTCCAATGTCAAGCAAAGCTAATTGAGTTGAGCTGTGAGTCATTGCCATTATGTTGTCTCTTTCAAATGGCGCTGAAACATGTGATGGTTTAGGGAAAATGCAATTGAGATCGCATAAAGATCCGAATCATTTTATTCACTCTCATGCTTGAATATCTCTTCTGTGCATAAGCAGCGCATAAGCAGTCCATACTGAATACAAAATTGAGGAGGGGGTCATTTTAAGATTTGACACTCTCTCTCTCTCTCTTTCTCAATACCTCAATAATAATGCATCCATGCATCTAGAGCCGGGGGACTTTTTAAATTTGACGATCAGGGTAAATTGGAACTTTTGGGAAGTGTAACTATCTTCTGTATCCTCTGAGGAGCAGTACTAAATAAAAAATATTATATTTAAGCTAAATGTTCAAATGTTTTCACCCTCTCTCAGCTCTTAATGCATTATTTTCTTTTTGGAGCATCAGTATTCTGTAATAGCTGCGTCAAAGTCCCTCAGTTGTGTGAAAAGATCGATCTCAAAATCATGGTCATTGTTGGAAAGTGTTCAAACACACAAAAATGCTGGAAAACCAAAGAATTTGTGGGACCTGAAAGACTAACTAACAAAAAAAAACTAATTTACTAAAGTACCTAGGGAAATTTTTATCTTATTTCTTATTTACTGTATGTAAACATCTTTTATGTGAACTATCTTATTCATGTCAGTACCAAATAAACAATAACATGCATTTTCTATGATTTCTCTTATTTTGGTAAAATAACTAACATTTTGCCGATTCTGAAAGGGGGGTGTACACTTTTGACCTTAACTGTACACTAAACCGTTTAAAAGAGACAAACATGTACAAGTTCATGGAAGAAATGTTCTCTGTTTGAGATGAATATTATAAAATTATTCTACATTTATTACAATAACTTTTGTTACTTCACTAGGTTAGGGGTGGGTAATTTTATCAATTGTTTATTATCCATGCAGAAAAACACATTACTTAGCTTGTAAATAATAAAAACATTGACCAACCATGAGAATCAATCCTGGAGTCAGTTGCATAAACTTAGCCACCATGTTAAGACTAGTTAACAGTATTACTTTTTTAATACAAATCAGACCAAACAGCCTTTTTCTAACTGAATTTATTTATAAAGTCTAGAATAAAAAAATTAGATTTATAACTTTTTAAGACTAAACAGTTTGTGCAACTGACCCTCAGGCAGTTAAAGAGCTTAAGCATTTAAACTCGAACTTGAACAAAACTGCAGCGCTCGCTTGGAACAGAAAGTTATTGTGTATTGTGTGGCAGCTAATATACGTTATCATTATAGCTATCAATATTTGTGTGAATGGACCTTTACATTAATTAAAGGACCTAACAATACCTAGGAATTATAATATCATAAAGGCTAGAAAGCCAGTCAGGATAGTCTAGCAACCATAGCAACCTGCTAAAAACCAACCACTAAGAACATCTTAGCGACCGCATGCTCAACACAGGCAGACACTACTCAGATTTTCTTCTGAATATCAAAATCTTGTTTGAAATTGCTGTATGCTTCTTGTGTAGCGGTTTCATGTTATAAGCCTTAAGTTTGTGTTTCATCCTAACAGTGGCACCGCACTGCAACGACACAGGAGACAGATGGCTTCCAGGTGAAGAGACCTGGCGATGTGAACGTACGCTGTACCCTCTTGCTCATGCTGGATTACCAGGTGCGTGAAGGAGTGCCGGATTATTATATTATATTAGAGATTACATCTGATAGATTACCATGCTGAAATAATGCTTTATAAGACTAGATTTTTTTGTTTTATTTCCAGCTAAAATATCTAAAAATTCTCAAATCAAGAAGGATTTTCTAGACAAGAAACAATTACTGTATTGTTTTCAGAAAAAAACAAGCTAAAATTAAGTAAGTTTTTACTTGAAACTAGCAAAATAATCTGCCAATGGGATAAGCATTGTTTGAAATAAGAATATTTTGCTTACCCCATTGGCATATTATTTTGCTTATTCTAAGCAAAAAGTTACTTAATTTTAGTTTTTTTTATATAAACAAGACAGTAATTTTTTCTTGTCTAGAAAAATCCTCTTGATTTCAGAATTTTTAGATTTTTTTATGGCTAAAAAAAAGCCAAAAAAAATCTAGTCTTAGAAAGCATTTTTTTTGCAGTTCAGTGGAGAGTTTGTACTTTATGTCATAGCTGGTTTATTAGCATTACGTCAAACTCTTTAAATAATATCTATGTGAAGAATCTACTATGGGGCCTAAAAGTTTGAGGCCACGCTAAAATGTGAGATTTAAAATCCATTTTAGATTTAGAAAGAAAGTATGTTAAGACATTAAAAATCGAAATAAAATGCATTAACTCCAAAATGTAAAGCACAAAATAAATGTGTTGAAGGGCCAATTAGAAATGAATCTGTGTAATGATAGCTTTAGCTTAATTGTCTTATTTGTCTTGAAAAGCACTGCAGTTAAAAGCTATAGTCGAGTCATTCATCTCTAAAAGTTTGAATGCCCTTATTATTCACCAAAGTAGCTATACTGTAGCTCATGAGTAAATGGCTCTTTTAATTACAGCAATTTTCACTTTTTTAACTATGCCCTGATGGGAAGAGGCTTGGTTTGTCAAAAGACTGATGCTTTGTTTTTAAACAATAAATATTCAAATCTAGAAAAAGACACAATGAGACAGATTTGCAATTGTGTAGTTGACTTGACATTTCAAGTAGTTTCAGCAATATCCAGATAAACGACATGCGATAACCATCTAGAAAAATCTCATTTCTTTTTATAATACATTATGTGAGCCATTAATATTCAGGACTCAGTGTCATGTGATCCTTCAGTAATCATATTGATTTGGTGCTCGTTTCTTATTATTATCAGTGTTGAAAATACCTGTGCTGCTTAATATTTTATGCTTTGATCTCTTTGACAAGACAGAAAGTTCAAAATAAAACAAAAAACAATATTTTTTGAGATTATAAATATCTTTACTGTTGATTGAATACATCCTTGTTGAATAAAAGTATTAATTACTGACCCCAAACATAACTGTTAAATTCAGTTCTTGTTGCTGAAGTTAATGGACATGTTACATCAACTACTCAGGTACACTGAATGTAAATTGTAGTTTGATAATATACTAAATATGTGGATATTTTACAAAAGTGCAGTTTTGATAGAAATTTCTAAATGTGTGTATTTCGTTTCTTTCATCCGCTGTGCATTTCAGCCTCCTCAGTTTAAGTTGGATCCTCGCCTTGCACGTCTTCTTGGCATCCACACTCAAACCCGCTCCTGCATCATCCAGGCTTTATGGCAGTACGTCAAGACCAACAAGCTGCAGGATTCTCATGAAAAGGAGTACATCAACTGTGATAAATATTTTCAGCAGGTACTACCATACTTCATCCAGTTTGGTGTTAATATTTTGCCTGGTATCAATTTTTTTTTACATTTCTTTCAGATCTTTGACTGTCCTCGTCTGAAGTTTTGTGAGATCCCCCAGCGACTAACCAACCTACTACTCCCGCCTGATCCTATTGTGATCAATCATATCATCAGGTAATTGGTCATAAATTCAGAATACATTTCCATTTATTGTTTCCTCAAACAATTATGATCTATAGTCCTGTAAGACAAGTGAATATATAAGCAGCCTGTTTTTCTTTAGAATTTAAAAGTTTTACAATAAAAAACAGCAATGCGTCAACTAATGACATTTTTTTATTTTCTGATGAACTGTTTAATGAAATGTCTTTTTCAATTGTAAATTTTATCAGTGTGGATCCAAATGACCAGAAGAAGACAGCCTGCTACGACATTGATGTTGAAGTTGACGATCCTCTGAAGAGTCAGATGAATGGTTTCCTGCTGTCCACCGCCAATCAGCAAGAGATGGCATCCCTAGACAACAAGGTCAGAATGAGCTTTATCAGTGAATTGAGAAAGCCACCTGGAAAAGAATGATTGAATATCTGGATACTGTTGTTCAAACCCTATGCATACCTATTATGTTCTGGTTTTGGAGTTCTCTTAACAGTCATTTTTTTATTCTTTAGATCCATGAAACTATTGAGTCCATCAACCAACTGAAGATTCAAAGAGATTTCATGCTTAGCTTTTCCAGGGACCCCAAGGGCTACATCCAAGACTGGATCTGCTCCCAGAACCGAGACCTTAAGGTGAATGTAAAAGTATATGTGCACCGCTCGAAATCATAGTAATTTAAAAATATAAAAATGTTTGGCATACATTTAAAGAAATAGTTCAGCCAAAAATGAAAATTCTGTCATCATTTACACACCTTTTAGTAGTTCAAAATAGTTTAGTGGTTCTGCTAATAGAGAAATGGCGTTTTGAACTGGGCTGGATTTTGTGGTTACAGCTGATGACAGATACAGTTGGAAATCCGGAGGAAGAGAGAAGAGCAGAGTTTTATAACCAGCCCTGGTCTCAGGAAGCTGTCAGCCGCTACTTCTATTGCAAGGTGAGTGATACATGCAAATGAATCCTGTTCGGTCATTAAGAATTATTTCAAAGAAATGCATATTTCTATTTAGCAAGTAAGCATTAATCAAATATAAAGTCTCAGTAAATACATTTGTGATGTTACTTTAATTTTAGCTTTTCATTTATTAAATAATCCGGAAAATTGATCACTGCTTCCACAAAAACATTACATATATTTTCAAAACTGATAAGTTTCTTAAGCACTAATTCGGCATATTAGAATGATTTCTGAAGGACAATGTGAGGTTCTTTCACTTAATTTTTTTTTACAAATGTATGTTTCTTTTCTTTTATGTAGATTCAACAACGAAGACAGGAGCTTGAACAATCTTTGGCAATGCGAACAACCTAAAATATCTTGTTGACATCTAGTTTGCTTCACCTGTGGCTTGGTCATTTTTATTCTGGTGATCTCCACACTGGGCAGTTTTCCATGGAAATGAAAGTATTAGACCCTTTCTCATTATGAGGTTTGGACTGATTTTAATCAGTGAGAGTCGATTAAAAGTGTAACTGTATTTTTATTTAATGTATGTTTACTGTACAGTTGAATGTACTGTATATAACCTCACAGTACAATGAATGAATTTAAGAAAGTGGCTTGAAATGACACTTTCACACTGATTACACGCAAATACAGCAGCTATCGTAATTGTTTTTACATCAGTTTTTTGACACACATAAAGTGCGGATACACTGTGTCTTCTGACTTGAAAGGTACAAAATACAATGAATGAAACTTTGATGCCTGGGAATTTTTGTAACTGTTAATGACGATAAATGTTACTATGTAAGTATCGATATTGAATCACGTTTTTCTACATGTTTAAATATTTTGTCACATTCTGTTTTCAGCTTTCTTTTTTGTTTTTGTTGTTTATTGCACTGTGCAAAAGATATCATGAAGATGAATACCACTGGATAAAAATCAGCCAACTTTATTTGCAATAAGTGACATTTACTGTCATCATTTTAACACATCAAAGAAAACACATTCATGCTACGACAAGATGAATCATTCTGATTTGTGTTTACGATATCAGTTTTGTGTATTGTTAAAAACTAGTTAAAATGATTGTTCATAAGCAGTGTTTTTAAAAAATGTTTGAAAGCATCATTTTCAGAGGCTCTAAATGCCAGTAAAACAAAATATGTTCTAAATATACTGTGTGTTGATGAATACAGTAACGCATGTTGCATGTGGAATTTTTTTGTTTGTTTTTGGGATTTATTTTTTTTTTTTGGCATGAAATGTTTTGGAACTTTGTTGCCTTATTAAATCACCGATATGCACAGGAAGCATTAACCAAAGGTTAAGTGGTTACATCATCTTTGTGAATGCCAATAAATTACTAAATTTTACTAAATATTCCATCACACCAGTTGATGGCATTTGTATACCTGTGGCCTAAGATGTGCTTGAAGCACAGATGAGAAATAAATCCGTTACTCATGAATGTCAGGAGGTGCATTGACCCTTTACCTTTTAACAAGACATTCTTACTGTGTCATGTATTTTATTCAAATAAGTGTGTCTGTTACGGACATTTTGAGCAAGATTAATAAAATAAATACAAATTCATGATCATCGTCGTTAATCCAGTTCACAAAATCAGTCTGAATGATTCATTCATGAATCGTAACCTTATACACTGAATAATATGTAAGATATATTTGATATACACTGAATAATATAAGAATTTAAAAACAAAGAAATCACCTTTTTGCTCTGAAGATGAAAAAGTTATGGAGGTTTGCGAAAGCATGACTAAATACTAATAATAGAACTTAAATGTTTGCATGATTTTTTCCTTTTGGGGGAAAGGGGTACTTTAAATTACAATTAAATTATAATTTCTGTATGATTCACATCACTAGTTGATTATATGATTTTACAACGCTCATTTTAGGTCATTGTGTGTGACTACTAAACTGAATAAAACCACGCCCAGATAACGCATTCCCGTCCGTACGCAAAGAAGTGGGTGGAGAGTTGTGACGTATCAGCTTCTGATTGGCTGGCGTGCCGGTATTGGTGACACGCGCCTCTTACCGCTCGTAGCGCGAGCCATGAGACCGCTTCTCTAGTGCTAGCGCTTCATCAGGAAGAGAGCTCGGTAAGACAACGGCCTATTTCCACGAAAGTTGCTTATTTACTTGTGTTAACTATATATCTCTATGTTGATCGATGTTTATAAAGAACTCATACCTCATTTACTCGGCTAATGTTGTTCTCCAGACATCTTTTGGATTAACAGGACAGTTTTACCGGCCGTTAGCTCGCCGGCTAGCTCGTGGTAAAAGAGACTAACGTTAGCGTGCTCTCCTCAACTAGTCTAACATCTTTTTCGGTTGATTCCACATGAATTTAGCTGAACTTACTTATTTTATCACAATCTGGATACAGACCGCAGTTGTTCTATGTCGATGGAGCAAGATTTACTCGTTTTTTGGAATACACCGGCGTTTTCTGGCTAGAGTTAGCATGGTGAAGTGGCTCATTGGTCGGGCCTTACGAGTTAACAGACACTCTTTATTCTCTAAGAACAGAGCCTACGTTTTTTCGCTATTTTATCCGTTATTTGTGCTTTTAAAATTCATCGCGATATCATAGGTGTAATTTGCCTTGGAGTAATAATGTCTTATCGGTATCTCTTCACCATTGCAGTTATTCGCCTACACTGCGTCAGGGAAAAGTACTGGCCGACTCCACGTGAGCCGAGCCGAACCACTGCCCTCTGGTGCCTGCTGTTCAGTGGATCTTAAAAAAAGACCTTAAAAACAACCCCGTGAACAAAGTAGAAGCTTTTTAGACGAAACGAATGTTGATTAAACAGGAAGTACGTTTGGGAACAATGTGTGCTTTTGTAAGGCTTTTTTTATTACACCCTATGAGCGCATCTTTACCTCCAACTAATCCGTTTTTTTGTCTGTCCTTTACAGGTTTTCAGAGGAGTTCTGTTCCTGGTATTCAGTTAAAATGCCATCTGATTTAGCAAAAAAGAAGGCAGCAAAGAAGAAAGAAGCAGCCAAATCTCGTCAACGTACAAAGAAACCAGAGGATGGAGTGAATGGTGATGTAGAGAAACCCGAGAACCAGCAGAATGGAGCCGCTGAGGTCAATGGTAAGGAGTACCATTTAAGGGCAGTCTTTGAGTCTGTCCACACCTAAACAACAAATAAACGATGTGAAAATTTGGTGCAATAAACATTTTGATTTAAATGTAAATTAAATATCTCCTTTTTTGTGGCAAACAAGATTTGTGCTTTTATTCACAGTCTGTTGTTTGTTTTTTTTGTTTTTTTTATTTTAGATATTTAAAAAACTGATACTCCTTATCTTCCTTAAACCATTTGATTATAACTTTTTATGTTTTTACAGGGGTTGCCAGTTTGACAAAGGAGCTGGATGAGTTTGAACTGAAGAAAACTGAGGCTCGAGCAGTGACTGGCGTGCTGGCATCTCATCCAAACAGCACTGATGTGCACATCAGCAGCTTGTCCCTCACCTTTCATGGACAGGAGCTTCTCAGTGACACTAGTTTGGAGCTCAACTCTGGCCGTCGGTATGGCCTTATCGGACTAAATGGAACTGGTAAATGAACACACGGTTCATGTTGGGCTAGCAGATCTCCTCTTGGTGACCTTTAATTAACAGGCTCATAGATAACTGACTTGTATCTAAATGTTTGTGTAGGCAAATCTATGCTGCTGTCTGCAATTGGTCACCGGGAGGTGCCGATTCCAGAGCACATTGACATCTACCACTTGACCCGTGAGATGGCTCCCAGTGAGAAGACTGCTCTGGAGTGTGTGATGGAGGTCGATGAAGAGAGGATCAAGCTGGAGAGAGAGGCTGAAAGGCTTGCTCATGAGGACTGTGAGTTTCAAAATCTGATCAAATTTAAACTTTTGAGTAAATTAGTTCACTTGGAAAAGACAATTGACGTCTACTTGCTTCAACGCGAGTCGTTAGATCCCAAGACATTTGAGAACCAGTGATGGCATAAAGATAAACATGTAATGAACATTTTTAATGAACATTTTCACATTTTGCTAGAGAATTTATTTAATAGGTCAGATCAAAATGATCTTTCCACGTTTTCATAGGAACTGTTTTTGTAACAGCTTCCTTTCCTAGGCGTGGTATATTGGACATCTCAGCTTGAGAAGGTTCCTTAGTTCTACTCAGTTATTAAGGAATCTCATGGTTGAGGAACAATTCTAAACTATGAATTTAATTGTTTATTTGTTTGTCAATCTTTAGCTGAGTGTGAGAAGCTGATGGAGCTGTATGAGCGTTTGGAGGAGCTGGACGCTGATAAAGCCGAGATGAGGGCCTCACGGATCCTTAACGGTCTGGGCTTCACATCTGCTATGCAGCAGAAGAAATTGAAAGACTTCAGTGGTGGCTGGAGGATGCGTGTTGCTCTTGCTCGGTGAGCTTGCAGAATCTTTTACCAAAGTTTAGAGCTATTGGGAGATGATGTAACAAAAGGCCGAATGATAGCACAGTTGCTTTATGCTAACTGTGCAGTGACAAAAACTGTCTGAAGCGTATTTTCTGATCCCCATGTATTTCTAAGTAAGCATTTTCATCTTCTCTATCCACCATTTTAACCATTGGTTTTTCTGAAATCTTCAGGGCACTGTTTCTCAAGCCTTTCATGTTGCTGTTGGATGAGCCAACAAACCACCTTGACTTGGATGCTTGTGTGTGGCTGGAGGAAGAGCTCAGTCAGTAAGTCTTTATTTTTAAGAGGAAGGCCATGTAAGAATATTAGGTTTATATTCATAATTTGTTCACTGTGAATTGTTGCTGATGAAATGATGTTAACAAAAGGCCGAATTGTAGCTCTTCCATCAAGCAGTTTGTTCTTGGTGTGGATAGAGCTTTGACAAAAACTAGACCGAAGCGTTTAACTGATCTGTCAGCACAACTCAAATTCAGCTTTGTTTGAAGATGTTAGAGTAGCAATTTGTAATTGTTCTAATCCTGACCTTATAGTTTGTTAATGTTATTAAACTAATTGTATAATTACACCTTTAAATATAGTGTATTATGTTACAAAATGCATTCTGTTATTGTGATGCAGCTATTTGCAAACACTATGCTGAGAGTCATGTGCTCAAGGTTGTTTCTTTTCTTTGCCTCACAGGTTCAAAAGGATTCTGGTTTTAATATCCCATTCTCAGGACTTCCTTAATGGCGTTTGTACCAACATTATTCACCTGCACCAGCGCAAGCTGAAATATTACACGGTAAAACTAATTCTGTTCGTTGGCACTAAGGGGCTGGTTTCTTATATTTACAAATGTGCAGTTCAATTTATTTTCCTCATTCAATCTCTTTTTTTAAAGGGTAACTATGACCAGTATGTAAAGACCCGAGAGGAACTGGAGGAAAATCAGATGAAGCGTTTTAACTGGGAGCAGGACCAGATGGCACACATGAAGGTAAACCACTACTACATGTACTTTTGTAAAGATGTGTTCTATGCTTTTCTTTAACCTCTTATCTTTTGATTTGATGTGGATATCTAAACATGTTCCTTTTGATCTTCAGAACTACATTGCTCGGTTTGGTCACGGTTCTGCCAAGCTTGCCAGACAAGCCCAGAGCAAAGAGAAGACTCTACAAAAGATGGTTGCCTCAGGGCTTACTGAGCGCGTTGTGAATGACAAGGTAATGAAAGAACTGTTTCCACATGATCTAAGATGCAACTCAATTTAGTTTGCGTTTTTGTTGATATATTCCACAGTTCATTTAGTAGCAAAATGACTTAACTGCCTTGTCCTTTCAGACCCTGTCATTTTATTTTCCTCCCTGTGGGAAGATCCCTCCTCCTGTCATTATGGTTCAGAATGTCAGCTTCAGGTATTCGGATAATACGGTATGCAGGTTTAATAAACGGTACCATATTTTACACACTTTTGTTTCATCCTTTTTCTTTGGGTTGAGGTTCTCACATATTTTTTTTTGTTATGTAGCCACATATTTATAAAAACCTGGAGTTTGGAATTGACTTGGACACACGAGTGGCCCTTGTAGGGCCCAATGGGGCAGGCAAGTCTACTTTGCTGAAGCTTCTCACTGGAGAGGTAGGGCACATTTAAATAAAATTATTTAAATGTAGTGTTTACATATTTGAACTCTTAGTACTTTGGTTTATGAAACCCCTTCTCTTTTAGCTCCTGCCCACAGATGGTATGATTAGAAAACACTCCCATGTGAAGATTGGGCGATATCATCAGGTATGTTGGCTAGAAAATGTCATGACATTTATGTATTTATGATTGCATTTGTTATATTAGTGAAGGTAATGGCACTAACTTGACTAAATGAATGACTTGATGACTAATATTAAAATACCAACAGATAATTTGAGTTCAGTGGCTTTAGACTGGTTTTACTAGTACTAACTCGTGAGTTTTTGATTATTTTTTTCTTTAGCATCTAACAGAGCAACTAGAGCTTGACCTTTCACCTCTGGAATACATGATGAAGTGTTACCCTGAGATTAAGGAGAAAGAAGAAATGAGGAAAATCATTGGTCGTTATGGACTAACTGGCAAACAACAGGTAGTTTTTTTTTTTTTTTCTTCTTAGAACATTTTAACCTGCAAACAAGTTCTACTTAATTTATTGACATCCCTTTTTAAACTAGGTGAGCCCTATTAGGAATCTGTCTGATGGGCAAAAGTGCAGAGTCTGCTTCGCCTGGCTGGCCTGGCAGAATCCCCACATGCTCTTTCTTGATGAGCCGACCAATCACCTTGACATTGAAACTATTGACGCTCTGGCTGAGGCGATCAATGAATTTGAGGGTGGAATGATGCTGGTTAGCCACGACTTCAGGCTTATTCAGCAGGTAATGTGATATTGCCCATTTTGTACATTTTTACTATCATTTTATCTCAGTCAAGCTAATGCAGGTTTGTTTCATTGCAGGTGGCTCAGGAGATTTGGGTTTGTGAAAAGCAGACCATCACAAAATGGACCCGGAACATTCTGGCATACAAGGAACATCTAAAATCCAAAATCGACAAACAGACGCATGATTTATAGCCAATAGAGCCCCATAGAAGGCAGTTCCAACATCTCTGCCGACCAGACTATTGCTCTCCAGGAAATACAAGCATGCTGGCTAGACTGCAGTTTCAGTACCACCTTTAACACCCAACTCGGTCACTGGGGTTTCCAGTGGAAGTAGCTGTCTTGTTTTCTTTTGTGTGTTAATCTGCATCACAGTATTTGGAGTATACTTTCAAAAAAAAAAAAAAACCTATTAAAGATTATGGGTGTGCACTTCAGTTTTTTTTTTGTACTAGAACAGGCAAGGTCTATACGACAAAGACCATAATAAGATCAAGTAAACTTAAAGGACTCTTGATGAGGCTTTTTATTTTATCAAATATTGTTTAAAGCTGTATTTGCAATGTCTAATTAAAAGCATACATTTATTGATTTGGCTTGTACAGTTTCTGAGTTTAAAATTAAGAAACATTGCCTTGGTTTCTTTTAGAACCAGGAGAATGATGATTCATTATCTGCATAAATTAAACATTTTAGCTGTCTTTGTATTAAAACTGGTTTATAATTCATTTTTAACAAAGTAAAATAAGGTTATTTCAAAATAGTTACATCAAGTCTACGCAGCACAGGCATACGCCATTCTGTACCTGACGTGCGCCTCTCCAAAAATGTAACGGCACGTCAATTGTATGCTAGAACCCCTTGGTCCCTGTATGTACATGTTTTGTCTGTTTTTATGAGCACTTTAAAATATTTCAGTGTTTAAACTTACTCAACAAAAACAAATACAATACCTTTGTTTCTGCTCTGATTTTTCATCAGATGGACTTAAAGATCTTAAATTCATTCCAGATACACAATATTACCATTTCTCTCAAACGTTGTTCACAAATCAGTCTAAATGTGTGATAGTGAGCACTTCTGCT
>JAUCNO010000663.1:8522370-8559225 GCA_032353835.1 Enteromius viviparus
TTTGATAATAATCTTTTAATCCCTTTATGAAAAATTAGTTTTATATATGTATATATATATATATATATATATATATATATATATATATATATATATTATTTGTCTATGCACTTCTTCAAGCTTATTTTTAAACAGCCAGGTGCCCAGAACCATGTAAGCTATTTGGATTTAGTTTTATAACAATCATGTCTGCTGCTGCTTATTGAATTTTTGTCCTGTGCACAAAAGGTTAGTGTGTAGCTTCAGGCCAAAGCTTCTGTTAGTGAGGTAAATCTGTAGGTCATTTTTGCAACAACCCCTCTGATACTTTTATTATTGAATTGACTGTTTTTGTTTTTCTTTTGTAAATGTGTATTCTGAATAATGTGAAACATCACTGTATTCAATCATTTTTATGAAAGCCTGCTTCTGTAAGACTTTTGTATCTCTCTCACAGAAAAAAAAGAAAATAAAAATCTAATGTTCATTTTTTTATGATGTCTTCAACAAAACCTTCAGCTTACATAAAATGATGATGGAATATGGATATTAATTCATTATTATTTTTTTATTTTATTGGACTATTGAATAATGATCTCTTGTTGATTACATACATTTAGCATATCATTTATCATTCATCATCTGATATCTAGTGTCAAGGTGCAACAAAACAGTACAGGAATTGCTCACCCAAATGAAAATCTGTTTAAAATGTTCTCACCCTCAGGCCATCCAAGATGTATGAGGTTGTTTGTTCATCTGAACAGATTTGGAGAAATGTAGTATTACATCATTACATCATCACCAATGGTTCCTCTGCAGTGAATGGGTGCCGTCAAACAGCTGATACACAAATGGGATCCACATCACTGCAGTCCATATATTAACGTCTTATGAAGTAAAACTCTCTTTATTAATAAAGAGGATTAATAAAGTTAATCAATCAATCTGTTTATAAGAAACAAATACATAATTAAGGAATTTTAATGTTAAACCATTACATCTGACCAAAATACCAGTCCATGCTTCTTCCAATGGAAAAAGTCCTCTCAATCAACTGATACATGTTATTAGAAATGTTTTGGATTGTTTTTTGCTTTGAAACTGTGCTTGATATCTGCAGATTTCTCTGTTGATCTAGATAAGACAGTTTCTTCACAAAGCAAGTTACAAATGTTATCTATTACAAAGCTTTTCACTTTTCACTTCTTTTTGACCTCAGCTCAGAGTGAGTAAATGTTCAACAAATTTTCATTTCATTCCAGTGTCTCTCCTGAGGAACAAATCCCATTCAAAAACAGGAAAGAAGTTAAGTTACATGTGCACTCTTAAACATAAAGGTGCTTCACGATCCTATAGAAAAATCTTTTTGTCTAAATAGTTTCATTAAGAAAATCTGAAGAACCTTTCTGTTTCACAAAAGGCTATTTTTGGGTAAAGAAGGTTCTTTAGATAATAAATAGGTAAGAAAGAGATGGTTCTTTGTTGAACCAAAATTGGTTCTTGTATGGCATAGCTTTGAAGAACTTTTAAAGAAATTTTGAAGAAATTTTAAAGAGTGATTCATCATAAAAGATAAATCAGGCAACCAGCCTATGCATTTTATTTTGAAGTTTAACTCACTGGAAAACAGAATATTTGCTGGATTTGTTTTAAACAAATCAGTCATTATACCAGTAACTTACTTCTCACAAATATTTCGTTTCCCACCCTTCAGTGTAAAAAAGGGCATCATTTATGCTGATTCAAAAGCCTGTAATTATCTCGATATTTGTAAAGCAGGTTTGCATAACACTGTTCTGTCACAGGATCCCTAATTATTACCAACAAGGACAGACGCGATTGTTCCCACAGAACACCTGGACAAAAGGTGGTTATTTTTCATTCTGTTCCACTCTCATCAATATTCTTCACATTTATGGTCTAATTATATATTATCATCTGATTTCACAGGATTATTCTGTGTTGGAAAAGAACAGCTTGTTTATTTGCCACTTTGAAAAGGATACCACTCTTGTCAAAGTGATTAGATCAAAAGAAACGATTTCATGCAGAACAAACTGATATGCTTCCACTGTTGTTTTAGGTTCACTATGTGCTGATTTATCATAATTGTACAACAGCAGAATGAGCAGGTTTTTTTCCCTGAAAGAAAGCTGCAGAGCACTGATAGTAACTAGCATTAACCCCTGACATTTTTTGACTAAGGTTCACTAAATTGACATTTTAAGTTACCTACATGTGCATTTTCGTAAGCAGGGACAATTACTCATATAGATCAGACATGAAGTGGGCAATTTGGGTTTAAACAATCTGTCATTTGTCACTGATAAACCTTAGAACGAAAGAACAGATTAGGTGAATTATTAATAATGACAATATACATCTTTTCAGACACACAAGTTATAATAAGAAGTCTATTTATTCTCCAAATGCAGTTCAAAGAAGATGTGCTTTGCTAGCTGCGTGGTTGCTTCTTGATGCTACAAGTAGTTAATATAGATTATTCAGGGATATATGTAAAAGTATTGTTTTTCATAAATATTAACATTAAACGGATAGTTCATGCAAAAATGCACAACTTCATTTTAAATATGTGAAATCATATATAAGCCTAAAATATCATTACATTTTTAGGTGAGCTGTTCTTTGAAGATCCACAAGACTAGATAAACACAGTGATGAACACAACAGAGTGTTCGTCTGTGGGTTAATATTTGTGCTGTGCATTTGGAGTGTGACTGCTAGCCTACGTTTTGCACTTCTTCCCCAGGGATTTAAAAGCTGACCAATTAATCACACGCACACACCATGCACCGCTTCTTGTATATAAAGTGGGTCTTGAGTGTCCTTTACAAAAAGTTGACTGATTCTTCATGAGAGGGAATGCAGAGTTTTCCAGACGAGACTTCCCTCTAAATCTGACTGACCTTTTCACTCCTAATACTTGACAGAGCAACTCCATCATCTTTGTGTTAACACAAATATTTAGCATTTGGAAAACTGGACTCCTCTTGCATGACAGGTGAGCTTTTCTTTTTTTTTTCTGTCTGGTTGAGACTTCCTGTGCACCACTGGATTAGTCATTTACTGAGACTCCCTTCTTCTGTGAGTAGGCTATTGTATAATTTCATTACCAAAAATTGCATGTATTTTTTATTTATTTTATTTTTTTTACTTTTTAATGTATTATTGTGGGGTGGTTGATGCTCAACCTTCAGATCCGTTTTAACGGTCGTTTCATTAACTTGTGAATTCTAGTCATGGTCAATATTTGACTGAGGCTGACGGAGCGTGCAGCTCATGCTGTATTTTTGGAGATTATTGAACATTTAACATATTTTTTCGCGCGGTAGATGAAGTCCAGGTAGTTGATGGTCGGTAATCATTTGAGCCCCGACGTTCGCCTCATGAATGTCATCATGTTTTGTTTTGTTTTTTAACACACCCAGTCAACACTGACAGCTGGCGGGAGCGGTGCTGCTAATGAGCTACGCGCGCTGCAGGCGCGAGGTGTCAATTGTAAATAATGCAGTGCTGATTTCTTTCCCTCTTTTTTTATCGGCAATCTCGTCTCGTAGTCTTGCAGTGTAGATGGGGTGTCGTGGATACAAACACATGCATGCCGCATGTCCACGTCTTCCTGAGCGTTTGGGACTGAACAGGTTTTGCTCCCAGACCGTGAAGAGAGATGACATGAAGCGAGTTCATTTGCTTGACAGAGTCGGTGTGTGATCTGAACGCATTCTGCAAAAGCATTTGACGGTGAATGAGACACTGACGTTAGTTAAATTGTAATCACTGCGAGAACAGCACAGATATATGTGACAGAAAAAAAGTCTAAAAGCTCACTGGTCAGTCTCTGCCACAATACCATGGTAACAAGAGTTATTGTTATTCTAAACCCTATTTAAATTTGAATGAGACCTTCATTTAAGCATTATTTCTGTCAGTGTGTTTCAATTAAAAACGCATTTATTTATTAGACGTCACTCGTGGTTAATTGCAAGCTAAAAAGTTAAATTGTACTTGAGTTAAGTTCTGTTGTAGCCTGAAGATATGATGTTGGCAGAACTATCGTTTCCATGGGGATTTATTTTCCTTTTTTTAAGTAGTGTAAAAACCACTATAATTCACTGAATAATACCATATCCACAATATGTTTCAATTTGAAGGTTTATACATTACTTAAATGTACAATAATTGGCAATATAATTTTTTTCCTTAAATTTACCAAATTACAATTACTTGTCTAAATGTGGAGATAGTTAACTTTTAAGTAGAATATGGATCTGAAAAATGATGTGCATGTAAACATGAGCACAGCACTGTTGTACACATTGTTTCTCTTGGTTTATTATTAGGTTGGCTTTCTAAATAGGCATTATGAATGGCTTTGTGTTTCCAGGCCATTGCTTTTTTTACATGTCAGATTGACTTTGCAGAGCAGTTTTTATCAGAACATTCAGAAATATAGTTAGCCGTTTTGGACGGTGACCGGACGGGGAATCGGCAGGCTTGTTTTCGAGACATCTCCATTTGTAAATGAAGACCTTAACAACAAATATTTGTCACTGTAAAAATAACCCAGCACCCCTCCTTCCATCTGCTCCCACCACAGCTGCTGAAGCTGAAAAAATGTTTTGGCAGGGTTATGGTTATCCCCAAAGCAATAATTATCCATAATAAATCCACCGGTTGCTTGTGCCTTTGTCATATTACCAAGTCACTGCTTCATTTTTTGTTCGACCACCCATTGTGAAATATAACCCTTTTGCACATAAGTAACTTTATTTTCTAGTGTATTGCTTTGATTTATCAAAAGTTTTTGCTGGGCCATGCCTTCCACAAGTACCATAATTAAAAAACGGACACGAAATTAGCTTGCAGCCAAAACCTTGACTGCAATGTAACGAGGCGTGATTGCTGAAATCATCAGGGTGTATTTATAAAAAGAAAATCTGCATAGGTCAAACAGGAAATGGCAGTGTTCAGTTATAATTTACAGTTATAATAACATGCTTGTAATGTGGAATTAAAACCCTACTATTTCATTGCTGGTGGCTCTGGATTGCATGGTGTGCAACAATTCAGCCGTGAATTAACGTCATTGCAGGATCACGCTGATCCATTATATCGTAATGTTCAGGACAAGGATGACGTTTCTCTGTTAAATGCATTTTGAAGACGTCATTTTGCAATTAAGACTATAACCTCGGGAAACAAAAAAGATATGAGGCAGATTTCCTAGAACAATGCTGGACATATAATCAGTTAAACACAAACTATTGTGGTGTAGTTTGTCATCAAGAAACGTCCAGTGGCCGCTGAGGTCATAAGCAGGATAAAGCGTATCTCCACTGATAGAGCAAGCATGCACATTTACTTGCTTGGAAACATTGTTTTGGCTAGAAAGACTATTGAACCTCTCTGTTTTATTGTTTCACAATTTAATTCTTAATTTTGCATAATAATCAATACAATAATGTGATATTTCAGGCTGAATACAATACTAAATGTGGGCTCAATTAACAGACTTAGTGACTATCACAAAAAAAATTTGTCTTTTTTTTTTGTTTGTTTTTTATATATCTATATATATATATTTAAATGAACAGACATTATTTCTTGTGCTAACACTTGTTATTTCTTGTGCTTCTTGTGTATCCTTAAGGCCTGTTCACACCAAGGACTATAAAAATAACAATAAAAAATATATTTCTAAAAATTGCTCTTGGTATTAATGAATAGCCACACCACAGCTAGAATGACAAAACCTTTATTATGATTTTTTTTCCCCAGCTGAAAGCCATTCAGAATCCATCCTGCTATAATGAGCTCAAAAATTAACGCAGGAGACATGTGTCCACTTAGAACAAACAGACGATGCCGTCCACTGGTGTGGACCCTCGCATAGTTATTTTTGTAGTTATCGTTCTCGGTGTGAACAGGCCAGTCATTTTAGAGTTTGTTGTTTTGTTGCCATGGCAACAAGGTTGTAAAGTTGGATAAAATGTTATACAGTTAGTATGCAATCATTTTCATATTTTTAAGTCTTGTGGCATTACTACAGAAACAGTATTTTAACATTTAAATATGGTTGAATTCAAGGTTTTTTTTGTTAAACACCTTTGTTTTAGTTAAAATAATTACATTTACAATAAGTTTTGTGGTAATCAACATGTTGCCTTTAATGCTATCAAATGAGTTTGATCCCAAACCATTCATTCAGAGCATTCATTTCTTGCGTATGCACTTCAAAGGTGTCACTTTTGCACAATCTTTAATGAAAGCATACATATGAAGTACATCTATAGGTGGCAAACAGAGCTCGAGGATGTGCCTGTCTCAGTGTTTTTTAAATGATTCCTGGAGTTAATGCCACAGAGCCGTATTGTTGAGTCATGTCCCTTCGGTCACATGTTTGTCAGAGGGCTAAAGGAGGAAACTTAATCGAGGGGGGAGGGACAGCTATCAGCGAGTGCCTCAAGGTTGGAAGTGGAAAGCATGTGTGTGTGACAGATAGAGAGAGAGGGAGACACTGAGACAGAGAGAGGTTAGGGTAAACGGATAGTGCGCTTCAACTTCCAGAACAGCTTTTCTGTTTGCCAATCACTGCCTTTTTTCAGCTCCTGTCCCTCCTCCCTCGGTCTCTCTCTCTCTCTTTTTCTGCCTTTCGGTGGCTGTTTGGCTTCAGTAGGTCTTTGACATCGCACTACAATGACTGCTGTAGCTGTAGCCTCCCTGCAGTGAGCATTCTGAGGTAAGTCTCTCTCTCTGTTAGAAGCAAAGCATGTGCTTCTCTGTAACAAGGTCTATTTAAAGGGACTGTTCACCCAAGTTCTGTCATCGTTTACTCACCCTCATGTCATTATAAACTTGTATGACTTAGTTTCTTCTGTGGAAGACGAAAGATGTTATTTTAAAGTGGAAAGTTTTTTTAACTGAACCATTTTGGTGACCTCTGACTTTCATTGTGTGAAGGAACAATGGGATGTTATTTGAAATAAATGCTTCAGAGAACACACGTAAGTTTTAGATTTGATATCTTTGGTTTTGTGGTGTTACATAAGAAGGCTATGTCACTTTTTTTGTGTGTGGTAGAAAAACAGTGTTTGAGTTGTATTTTGCTGAAAATGTAACTGCAGCCCTTCCTGTCTTACAAAAGTGTTTCCTGTTGGAATTCTTACATTTTATACACACTATGAAGAAGAGAGGAATTATACGTAATCAGGTTTTTTGCTCTTCTGTGACTGTGATTGTCAGGAATGTGGTTCTTTCTCTCTTTCATCCTTTATATCCAGCCCAGTGATGGTGAGGAGTCTAGAGTTACGCTTGGTATCAGAGTAACAATGACTTTGGCCGAGATTAAGAGCACCGGATGACTCAGTGATTCTTAAAATGGACTGGAATACTGAAGGTTTTACTCAATTTCTAAGAAACTTGTTCTATTTAGAGTTTGCATGGACTGATAAAATATATAGTTTTAGGTGGATGAATGCATTGCAAGTTACTTTCCCAGGTGCATACATATGCATAAAAAATATGCATGTTTGTCTACATGGCTTTTTTATTTCTGACTATCTACTGTCACCAGACGGGCAAAAAAAACTGATAACATAGCGGCAAGCAATGTGCTGTGATTGCATGCTGTAAAAAAACTTAAATATCACATATTTCACTATTATTTCAGTCACACAGTTTAGAGTTTTGAGTTCACATGTCTGCAGTGTCATAAGTGTAAGGCTCACAGTGTGGATGCTCATAGTCTCTGGGGAACATATCTGCTGAATCACTGTCCTCAGTCACCTTTAGTGTACAGACATGCAGTGAGACCCAAAAGTCTAACGATAAAAATCTGAAATCTGTGAAGAAAAACATAAATAAGGTTTATGTGTAGGTTGCAATAAACTAGACCCCTTTACATTTTTCACTCTTTGTTATATTGCAGCCATTTGCTAAAATCATTTAGCAAGTACATTTTTCTTTCTCATTAATGTACACACAGCACCCCATACTGACAGAAAAACACAGAATTGTTGACATTTTTTCAGATTTATTAAAAAAGAAAAACTCAAATATTACATGATCCTAAGTATTCAGACCCTTTGCTCAGTATTTAGTAGAAGCACCCTTTTGATCGAATACAGCCATGAGTCTTTTTGGGAAAGATGCACGTTTTTCACACCTGGATTTGTTCTGGAGTTCTGTCAGGTTGGATGGTAAACATTGGTGGACAGCCATTTTTAGGTCTCTCCAGAGATGCTCAATTGGGTTTAGGTCACAAAATACAACATCCTTAAAACATTTGGAACATTACAACGTTTTGTTTAATAAAATAGCAGTATTGCACCATTCTCTCTCAACATCATTTTTATTAACACAACATTCCAGATGTGCATTTGAACAGGTATCTGAATTAAACATAAATTACAAAAATCAACACATGGAACAAATTGGAGAAAATTGCATGTCATATAAAATAATAATAATATTTAGTGAAATATTTATGATAGTTAACTATAACCTCACAGCTAAATGTAAGTTAATCGTATTAAAATGTAATCATTGAGAGGTTCTATATGAATCTGTGTGTTGGTGCTGAAAAACTAGCACTGAGCACTGTGGGAACTGTGGTCCATGTCCTGTCTCTCCATGCTACATCTGTAAAGTAAACAGATTGCTGATGTTACATAATGATATTGCAAAATGCTTAAGAAATAATTAGTGTGGCTATGCCAAAAAATTCGTAGGATCTGTGCTGTGAGTTTTACAAATATTACATTACAAAAGAGTCAAAGGTAGTTTACGAAAGTTTTTTTTTTTTTTTGTCAAAAGTTATAAAATATAAAGAGATATAAACACTAAAGTTATATAAAAGGAATACAATGTATAATTAGTACATCTGAATATTAAAGGTTAGAAGACAATGTAAATGCTGTAGAAGCC
This sequence comes from Enteromius viviparus, assembly GCA_032353835.1. Lineage (NCBI taxonomy): Eukaryota > Metazoa > Chordata > Actinopteri > Cypriniformes > Cyprinidae > Enteromius > Enteromius viviparus. Next base: position 8,531,299 of record JAUCNO010000663.1, read on the forward strand.
AAATTAATTTGACTTGGCTTAAGTTACTTTTTATTGACAATCTACTATCACAGCAGCATAAAAAACGTCTTCTAAAGCATTTTTATATAAGAAAAATATGAACATTCAAATAATAGGTTTTCATCATGTCATTTTCAAAAATAAAGATATAGAAATTATCTAATATATATAAATATAAATTAACCTAATTTATTAATTCTGATAAGTATACTACCCCACAAAGGCAAAATACTTGTGAAACCAAAAAAAGAAAAGAAAAAAAAACTTGAAAAAACCTGTATTTGTCCTGCCAAATTTTAAGTAGGACACTGGAGATTGGTAATTAGATGTTTTAGTAATTAAAATTATATATCTAAAAAAGTGTGATCCCAAACTTGATTTTTACCCCTATTTTGAAGTTACTGTACTCTGTACTCTGCCTTTGCATTTTCTGTAAAACATCACACCAAAAAAAAATCTAGGGTCTCAAAAAGTAACAGAATTAAATAAGATCTTACAAGATCAATAATGATCAATTTACAAAACAAAATCCCATTAAATAAAACATAATGTCTAATGAGATTCTAAGCATGAAATACAATTCTATGGACATAGAATACTGTTGGACATTCAGATTTATGTTCATGGAATTTTACTAAGGATGAAATAAAATACTACAGGACTAAACTGAAATTCCAATAGGATTTTTTGACAAGGGTGCTTCAAATGGTAACAAAGTTTGAATACTTACCTGTCATTTTCCGTGACCAGCTGCTTAACCTAATCATCTTTTTAGTTCACATGACAAATACATTTTGAGTTGAAAAATACTGTTCTCAGAAGGTTTTATGATAACATCATAAAAACATTAATTACTTATTAATTTAGAAAATTATATCAAAAGCATTTCAATAACTTTCTAAGAATTTTCTGTGAACATTATCAGAACATTCATTAAGTACAAATAACGTCCCTACAATGTTCTAAGAACATTTTCTAACAACATTATGAGCAAGAACAAATAACATCCTAAAGACATTCCAAGAACATTGATTTAAGAACGTTTTTTATTAACATTATAGGAACATTCATCAAGTATAAATATTATCCGAAGACATTCCAAAAACAATGTTCTAAGAACGGTTTGTATCAACACTATAAGAACATTCAAGTACAAATAACGTCCTAACATTAGAACATTGTTCTAAGAACATTTTCTTACAACTTTATTAGAACATTAATCAAGTATAAATAATGTCCTAAACACGTTCTAAGAACATTGTTTTATGAACGTTTTTTATCAACATTATAGGAACATTCATCAAATACAATTAACGTCCTAAAGATGTTCTAAGAATGTTGTTCTAAGAACGTTTTCTATCAATGTTACAAGAACGTTAACAACTTTATAAAAACATTCTAAAAACATTATTTTAATAATGTTTTTGTACTAACATTTACACAACTTTTAAAGAACGTCCCTGTTAGCTGGGTTGGTTCTCCCGGGTCAGGGTGGATACCCCTGGATCAAAGCAAAAGGCCTTGTTATAAAAGGTATATCAAAAGCATTCATGCAAAAGTTTAATAAGTGCCAGTTTGTAAATAGAGCACCTTCACCAAATTAAGGTCATATTGTCAACCCATGGATCTGAACACATCACAGATTAGCATAACACAGTTAGTTTCACAGTTTAACATAACTTTGAAAAAACAAAGTCTTCTTAAAATTTTAAAGACATTTTAAGTCCTAATAAGAAAGAAAGCAGTGGGCAGTGCACATGAACCCCAGCCATTATAACTACTCAGCCTTGAAAAGAGAGTTCTCTGTTTAAGCAAGTGCATGCTTCACCAACGTCACATACATTACTTAACCTTTGAATGGAGGGTGCTACAGGAAACTGCAAGAAAGAGTCAAGGGAAATAGATAAGCTGAATAAGCAGGCACACTTTAACTGCAATGGCTTTAGTGTCTTCATATTTGGGCATACGCAGGTATGAATATTTTTGTTTGTATTCTAATGTCATGCTCTTTTCCTTTTGCATTTCCTCATTGTTAACTTGTCCTTTATTAGTAATATATTATGAACAACAAATGCTTTTTCCTTTAAAAATTGTTTACTGGAGACCTATAGGAAGAACTGAATACCGTGACCTTTAACATACTTTCACATATAACACCTACATCTTTATCGATTTGAATAAGGATGTGGCTTCTAATTTTCCACTGAGAAAGGTTACCGAATTTCCTTTGCCCTGACCAATTTCTATGAGATGCTGTTACTGTGATATTGTATATGAGCTTTGACCTTGTTGTTGACTGATGCTCAGAGATTTACAGTGTCTGAATGTCTCTCTAATGCACCATACAGACGTCACATTGAAGATAAAATATAGCATTAAAAAGCACATCTTCCAATCACTGTCTACTTGGGTTTACAAGGACAGGAAAACACCTCTTAGGGAAATATGATTTATATTGCACTCTTTTTACATTTGTAATGTGATGTTGCAATCATTTTTTATGAGTACAAGTTATTTTGTCATTTTCTGTCATAATAATCAAGTGAAATGATATGGAAGAAAAATTGTTCCACATATTCAGGCCTCGAAAGACTTCCAGCAATATATGTGCTGCTATTCACAGAATGTATCAATTATGTTACTATTTAACTATATGGATCATTACTTTAGGGCTTTAAATTCATTAATGGAATGGCTTTAATGGTCATCAAAGTCTCCTTAAAGTCGAGAGCTTACTCAGTGCAATAAACTGCAAAAAACAGAAGCTCTCTCTAAAGGGCTGTCTCTAAAATATTGTTCATTGATCTGTCTGTGAATTTTTAACAAATCGGATGTTTTCTTTTTCCGTGTGTCTCTTTAGGTTATGCTGCCCGAAAGTTCCCAGTTGAGTCTGAGTGAAAGAGAAAAGGGCTAAAGCCAGTGCACTTTAAAGCACCACCCACAACTTGACCATAAGCAATGAGTGACCCTCAAGATGCCAGTGACGTCACTTCAGCCACAGGCTTGACCAGGCATTTGGTAAGTAATCTTTAACTTTTTAATTTTTTAGGCTATGAAGATGATTAAGCTGGAATTTGTTTTGACCATATACAATACATCTAAGGTTAGTTTCATCAGTATTCATCCACTGCTTTTCTATTAAACACAACATATTAGTAAAGTGAGTGACACAGTGACCCTCTTTACTTCAACTAGTGCTTCTAGTATATGTATGTGTACTGTGTGTATTAATTATGTATATATAAACATACATACTTGCATGTATATGGATTTGGATGTATATGGATGAAGTTATTTTATATATTAATATATAATCGAAAATATTTACATGTATATATATTTATACTCTATATATAAAATATACAGTACACATATATTATGTAAACGAAAACGTTTATTTGATTAATTGCGATTAATCGTTTGACAGTACTATATATACCTGTTGAAAATTATGCAGGGCAGTGTTCTGTTCTGATTCAAACAGTTTAATTGTCTTTTTTGGGGAATTTATTAAAGAACCTTTAACATTTGAGTCATGTTTGAGAATTGGACTACACTGGTTGCGCCATGTTTGTGATTCTTTAAAAAGAATCAGTTCATAAGAGTCATTTGTTTGTGAATCAAGTACACTGTACTAGTTATGTTGAATGTCAGCATAACTCAATGTAAAAAAAATTTAGTTGTAAGGTTTTGTTTGTGTTTCATTGTGTATCTCCAGTGTTTTTGGTAGCTTAGTGTTTTCATTGGCACACAGAGGAACTAGTGACGTAAATAGCCGCCAAAGGTTTGGTTTATTTTCAACAGTGAGTGTTCTTTGTGTGGTATATGTATTTAGGAACACCATTAAGCACCTGTTCTGCTGATTTAGTGAGAGTCTAGCAGTGGTCTGCTCTCAATTGCCATTGATCCTCTAGAGGTCTGATTCACTAGAATAAGATTTAAAAACAATTTGCGTAACCATGGGGACAGAGCCACCTAATGTGCCATACCCAGAAATCACTTCTGAGGAACATGTGCCGTTATACAGCAGAGATGAAGACGTGCTGTGCAGGTTGTGTCTGCTTTTTTTAAATGTCCCTGGATAACTGTAATGTTTCAATTAGCTGTCATCTGGGTGGTTTCAGCTCCTCAAAGATCCACGCATGACTTGATGGACTTGCTTGATGAGTACAGGGGCTCTCAGCAGTAACAGTCAAGAAATCAGACCTCCTGCCTGCAAAGCTTGTATTGTTAAAAGCTCTTATTGATGATTCTGCTATGTGAATAATACTGTTACATAATAGAACCTTAATTAATCAATCCAGACTGTAGCTATAACTTTAAATGTCTTTCAACTTAAGCAAGTCACACATTGTCTTGTTTTTCATAAAAAATAGCATGAACTCATCAACCCCACTGATTTTCTTTCTTTTTAAAGCTGCCGTCCATATCTTTTGGCGCTCTAGCGCTTGATAAACAGAACTGCATGTTGTCATTGTGGCCCGAGCTAATTTTCTCTGCTTTGTCTGTGGCTAATCACACAGCGCTACAGTACCTATCCATCCAAACCAGTCTAAATAGTTTGAATAATAACACTTATTACAGGTGTACCGTGGTGATTCATTACAAGCCAAAAGCACGGTTTGATAAATGGATTCATGGTGTACATGATTACTATGTAAATGTTGTATATTTTGAACACAAAAAATGTATTCAGGAGCACAAAGCTTTGAGTTATATCTGAAAGATTCAAGCCAGGTGTAGATGATGGAGGCAAATCAGAGAAAGATGGATTTGATAGGGGCCTCATGCACCTGGAGGCACCAATAACAATCCCAATCCTAATAAGAATTATGTTTACAGTATCTAGGTTGTTGCAACAAGCAGTTGTTTGTCATAAAATGTGTGATGTGATACAATTAAATCAACCATTTGGATCACGACTTAAAAATAGATCTTAAAAATAAGGGCACATGCCTTGTATTTTCATACAATGCTTTATTAAGATCCAATTTTCACTAGTTATAATCCATTAGTCAAGCTCAATACACTTCTAATTTTCTGCTCATCACTTGTTAGAAAGGTAGCTTTGTTCTATGTAGAGCCTTTTTAGACATAAAACAATAAAAAAAGCATAGGAGGTAAATGCGGAAACACATTCTGTGTGTACGACCTCGAAGTCTGGTGAAATAGTTTAGCATCAAAGGGGATCTGGGTTCAAAATCCTGGCCTAATACATGTATTTGGTTATGTGTTAGCCTAATAAACTAGCAGTATTAGTAGTATTGAGTGGAGCAGCCTTGAAATTGTACATTTTTCAATGTAGAGGTTATGTCTAATATTACATTTAGACATATGGATGTAGGGTTGCCAGGTATTCGCAACAAAACCCACCCAATTGCTACTCAAAACTAGCCCAAAACTGTTCCCTGTCACGGTCAGCTGGATGTGCCAGCCCAGAATCAGATGGTACTCCAGCGCCCTACGAACTCTGTGTGTGTTTGTCTCTGTTTTTATACCTGGACTCCTTCCATGAACCTAGCTTTATGCCTGCATTATATTAGTTATGTAAATAGGAAGATGACTATTTGTATAAGGGTTCAAGATGTGACTATAGATATGGCAGATGATCTCAGAGGCTGGGGGTGTATCCTGTTGCAAGGAATTGACTCTATACTTGATAACACATCCTCTGCTTCCTCTTCTTGAAGGTTATTTAGCTTTTAGCTGCCATGGCTATACACTGCAGTCAGAAGACCTTTCACTGTCTTGATTGTCCCAAAGGTATGTGTGTATCATACTGGGCTTCTTTACAAGCTTAAGAAGCGAGACATGGTCCAACAGCTTCATGAGGCTCCTGGACGCATTCAGCATCACTGGCTGACTGTAGTCATGATCTACTGGAGCGAGTGTCTGTAGGAGGGCTGACTCACTCTTTGTGGCTCTGGTGGGATCAGGATGCTGCGTCTTAATTGAGCATGTGCGCGCCAGAGTTTGGTATCTGTGGGCAAGTTTGTTTTACCTGGAGCAGGGCCCCTCTGACAAAACACAGAATTAAATGAAGCACATGACCACAAGCCTCAGTTTATCCTCAGGATAGCATACCACGAACAGCCAGGGAGAAGAGATGGAATGAGAAAATGAGCGTAGAGAGAGATGCCATCCTTAAATACCGTATATAGAGATATGCCATTCATTTCCTGTGAAGGAGGTCAAAAATGTAATGCATAGATCATTCACAGTCATTTCATTGAGAGTTTACTAATGGATGTTTGTGATTTGAAATCTGCTGTGAGCCAAATGAGCACTTAATAGGTGTGTTCGAGATGCACTACACTAGCCTGCCACCGAGAGCAGCCCTTTGCAGTCGGGTGAGGAGTAAAGAGATGGCCGTCAGGTCGGACACCTATAGGTTTCCGTCTTGGTTAGTAGCATCCTTATGATGGGAAAATTGTATATACATAAATGTAGATACCTAAAAATGAAACCAGCCGTTTATGCGTTTCATAATGAGTTTGTTTTGTATACAGCAACTGAGCAACTGCAGCGCCTGACCTGCGCAACTGCTCTTATTTTGCTCTCATGGTACTTTGATGGCACATGTGATCGAAAGGCAGCTGAAGCGCCGATCAAAGTCAGACAAATGATCTTACCCATAATGCATAGTTTTGTAAGGTGGCAGCCGATTTCTTAGGACGCCGCTTTAAGTCGAACACACCTATTTCTGCATCTGAATTTTATTTTAGCCAATCAACTGAGCTGTAAATGTCATGTGACTGATTAATCAGCCGCTGCTGTAACTGTAAAATGTAAACTGTAAAATATAAAAGTAAATTTTTACATATTTTTATTTTTACATATTTTTTAAAATATGTATTTTGACACTAGTAACAATGCAAGCAGTGATGACAAATTGTTTATTTACAAATGTATAGTATTTTTAGTATTTTTTAGTGAAAATGACACCTTTATTGTGATAGATTTTATGTATTAGATTTATTTATACAAGGTTTATACAAAAATCATCTTTTTTTACAAATCAATTTCTCATTATTTGTGTTAAATTTGTGTTAAATAAATGTTAAATCACTTTTTATTATTTTTCTTATGCATCTGTTATGAATATATTATGATAATTTACAAATACATTTTATTTTATGAATAAGCATTGTGTATTAACTGTGCTATAAAATTATTTGCCTTGTCTATGTACAAATAAGAACTGAGAATTCATACCTGATTGACTCTCCTTTGTTGTGTTACCTTTGCTTTGATATCTGCGCAGGCTAGTTGAAAAGAAATTAAAGGTAATATTTTTCTTGCTGTTTACACATAGCCAGTTGCAGTGCATTCTCCACCCCAGCGATGTGATGATGATGATGAAGGGGACTTGAACAAGACACTGGGAGTTCAGCGCTTCCAGCAGATCCTCACCCCCCCCCAGCGTGTGCCCATCGAACAACACCGCACCTTTAATGAGGAGGACTTTGAGTGTGAGAGCTTTACTACTGATGGCCTATAGCAGGGGTCACCGAGTTTGGTCCTGGAGGGCCGGTGTCCTGCAGAGTTCAGCTCCAATTCTAATCAAACGCACCTGAAGCAGCTAATCAAGCTCTTTAGGTATACTTGAAGCTTCCAGGGAGCTGTGTTAAGGCAGGTTGGAGTTAAACTCTGCAGGACACCGGCCCTCCAGGACTGAACTTGGTGACCCCAGCCCATAGACTTAAAAACATTCTTCTTAGTATAAATAACTAAATTAAACTATAATGCATACTAGTTTGACTGTTTTATAAATGTTTACAGTGTTTTATGGTGTTTTTGTCTAAAATATTTCTTTAAATTATATTAATATTAAGAAAATAACAAAGGTGAAAAGTCTAGTCATTGTTTACTGTTTCTCACATCATTCCAAATTTGTATGCTTTTGTTCCATGGTCTGCAAAAATTAAATCAGTAAATGCAGTTAATGGCTCATAAATGGTTATGAAGCCCTTAAGGGGGAGTTAAATTAAATTTCAAAGCATTTGCATTTTCCTACAAAATTATTGGGTTGTCTTGAGAAACTTTGTGTTTGTTTGCAATATAGAACACTGAAATACAGAGTTCTGGCATTAAACTCTAGATCCAATAGATCTAACACATTATGACATAAAGACATCATCATCATCACATGTCACAGCTGATTGGTTCTCTTCTGCATCGTTAGCCAATGAGCTCACTGCATTTAAATACTTAGCTTAAGTTTGTGGTAGTGATGGAAAGTTCGGATCATTTTAATAACTCGAACCTTTAAGTCTCATTTAGCAAAATAAACAAATCCTTTTTCAAGTTATTTCATTCGATTAGTTGGTTTCAGAAAAATATATTTAAAGTATTATGGTTACTTCCCTAAAACATACTTACACACACGTTGATCACACTACAAACAATACAAAACTATAACACCGTAAGAAACAGAAAAGATTAATTTGTTGTTTACCTTCATTCCACCTCCCCTCTTATTTGAAAAGTCGTTTGTTCATCAAGTGACAGCCCCATAAACTTAACCAATGCAGTCTGAGCCAGAAAAAGAAAATGTATCGTTTATCTCTCGAGTCTATGGGTTTAAGTCGTTCGTTCATCACGTGACAGAGCAGAATATATAGGTTAAGCTAATTGGGCTGTCTTGTGATGAACAAATGACTCAAACCCGAAGACTCGATATAGGTAAACTAATTCCAGTACAGAACAGTACAGAATGTTGCGGATGCATGAATAAACAAAAAAAAACCCGTGATGACTTGTTCTTCCCAAATCACGTTAAAGATTCATTCAGATTGAACAAATCATTCAAGAACGACCCATCAGTAGTCACCAGCCCTCCATCTTCCCCAGCTCCACCTGTAAAGATATGCTACGGGCCGATCATGTATGCTATTGGTTTTATTTATGTTATATATGCAGCAGCAGTATTTCTTACATTCTCACAGCAGCATGTTGTGGTTGTATTGGCAATGGCAAGTCTCGGTACTTGCAGCAGTACCAAGCTGTCTGTTATGACAGAATATAAATTTCCCTCCCACCTCATATTATTTCAACTGTTCAAATTTTATAAGAAAATGCAAAGTTTCTCAGAGGAACACAAAAAATATAAATTTTTTTCCCTTAAGGGGTTCCACAGTGCTGCTATTCTAAGTATGTGATATATTTGGCATTTGTAGATCACCGTCACACCTCTCTACACATTCACCACCCTCTGTCTAAACACCTCCCAGAGGGCCGCAGGAAAAAGCCCGGAAGAAAGCGGAAGGACTCAGGGCGGAGAAGGAGTTCATCTATGGGATCAGCTCCCCCGATAGATGAGGATGAAGAGGATGAAGAGGTGGATGAAGATTCTTGTAGCCAGCAGGATAAAGAGGGCAATGTCACTACCACACCTACTCCAGACACGGACACGGAGGTGGACGCACAGGTAGTCACGCACACACACAAACACACACACTACTTGTTATGATCTTTCTAACTTCTCTCTTGTTGACCCACAGTTTTTGGTGTCAGAAGATGATCCTGACTCCACTGTAAAGAAGAACGGTAAAGCTTCACCACAACGAAAGCTGCCAATCATTCCCCATTCAATGCTTCACACCAGTATCAGCATCCCAGAAAATGTTACATCAGCTGTGTAAGTGGAGATACGCGCACACACATGCACAAACGAATAGAAAGATTTAAAAACTTCAACCTCACTATCTTCTGTTACCGCCGCAGGGGGAGAAATTGGGTTCGTAATCTGCCCAATGGCAGACGAGTTTCTGCTCCATGTTTGTTTCCAAGTTTGAGTTCTGGCCGCAGCTATGATCTGCAGGAGCGCCGTCGGACGGGCAACATGACAGGCACTTCTCTAGAACACTACCATTACATGCCCACTGACGAGAGCGAGGCACAGACGCTCGCCACCGTTGACCTGGATGGCATTAAAAGTAAGTATGTGGCTTTGTGTAAAATTTGACAAGAGAAGAGTTTTAATGTTTATTTATGTGTAAATCATACACCTTTCAAAAGTTTGAGGTTGGTAAAATATGTTTAATGTTTTTGAAAGAAGTCTCACTCTGGTAGCATTTATTTCAAGCAAGAAAAATTGTAGTGTAATAACAGTTTTCTGTTTTTTGTTTTAATAAGTAATTTATTTCTGTGGTGACAAAGGTGAATTTTCAGCAGCCATTACTACAATTTCACATGAACTTTAGAAATATGTTTAACATGCTGATACATTCTTTTCATTTATATAAAAAGAGTTGAGAGGACAGCATTTATTTGGAATAGAAATCTGTAAGAAGTCCAGGAATTATCAAATGATGATGATCATTATTATTTAATAAAAATTGAATTTATGTTCCAAAAAACAATAAATACGTAATCAATGATGTATATGATCAGTCTAATATTTATTCATTATTTAATTATCTCTTAGGTGATATACTGTATACATATCTACACATAATGGTGCAACTTGTTTCTCGTACTGAATGTTATCACTTTAATTTAATCATTTTAATCAATTGATAGCCTTTTAAATATTTTCATTAAAAAAATCGTGTAATATGTTTAACAGAGCCAAGTCTGAATTTTCCAAGCACCATTGAAACCTATTCAAGTACCTCCTATCATTATAGTCATTAATGAGATGTGAATTTTCAGTGAGTACCGGGCATTTCAGCTGATCATAGATCATCAATAACGTGTTTTCAGTTTGTTTTCCTGCCATTTGTTCCGTTTTTTCTGTGTTTATAAAGGACTCCTTTATTTACCTTTCTGTTCTCATTCCTCTGAGAATAAATCATGTTTTCAGTTTGTACATCTAACATCTATGGCTGTGGTTCAGGAATGTGGACATTCTCAAAGGGTGCCCACTACAACTGCTCCTTTGACGTCTCTTTTTGTATGCATGCGTGTTTGTGTGTGTGCTGTTAATACAGATAATTTTGACCGAACAATAGATCACTTTGAGACACAAAAACTGAGTCACGTTCTAGTGAGCGCCCAGCCGAGTTTTCAGTGTCTTTCTGTGTTTGGTGGCTCAGTATTGTAGTGTGTAATGTAGCCAGTATTGTCAAGGTTAGGTAAGCACCTGAGTCACGGATATTCACAGACCTTATGGTGTGTTACAATGGATACAGCTTGTTTGTTGTTTTTTTAACTTTTCAGCATTTTCTTGCTGTCTTGCAGGTCACAGGTTTGAAGATGTCCCTGGTGTGCGACGTCACCTGGTTAAGAAGAGCACTAAAGGTCAAGTGGTTCACATCGGTAAGGACCACAAAGAACCCAGCAGTCGTATCCGGACCAAGTTGGATCGAACCCCACATGAGGTGAGACTCCAGCTAACCAGATTATCCTTCCCTTGTCCACTTGCAGCCTATTTCTAAGCTTGACTGTTTGGTGCAGCAAATAAAAAGTGCATATTATGGCATCAGTATCACCTTAAAGACTGTAGTTTGTAACGGTTAGTAACAGAATTGTAAAAATATGATTATTAATCTTAAAAGATTATTTACCAAATAGCCCTACCACAATCTCAAACGAGTCAATATTGCTGTTTTTGCTGGTCAAAATGCACAAACAAAAAGAGCAATGTTTTAGGAATTCAGTATCAAGTAAATTGCATACTTTAACTGTAATACTTCCTTATACTAGATGAGTAAATACAGTTAAAGATTTAGATACAGTCTGCATGCTGTACAAAGCTCACAATCATTGGCTCACTGAGCCTGCTGTTGTTTATTAGAGGAGATCATGGCCCTGTTACATGGACTATAGGGTGCATCATGCTCAACAGCTGAAGGTAGGGAGCTGGTATGACTGCTTTGTGGAACAGCTGAAGCTTGCGTGTGGTTTTCACTCACCACTTGTGTGCTAATACCACGTCTGCACTGCTGGTTTTGTGGATGGTCACAGTGTCAGAAGTGTGTAGAACTATGCTGGTAGAAATGTGCTTGTGTAGAGCATTATAGAATGTCACTTTTCGATTGATAAGTAGAATAGGTCTGTTAACATGACTAACTTTATTTTCCTTTTTGTAACATTGCTTAAAAAGATTTTAACATTTAATGTAAAGGATAAGAGTGCTTAAATCAATTATCTTAAATTTATCAACTAAATTAGTCAAAAGTGAGCGTTACAGATATTATAACGTTACAAAGGATTTCTATTAAAAATAAATGCTTTTCTTTTAAACTTTACATCAAAGATCCAGAAAAAATGTCATAGTTTCCACAAAAATATTAAGCAGCTTAACTTTTTTTAACTGACGTCCTTAAAAAATTCTATCAACCTCCTACAGGTATATATATTCTGACATATTGGCTTTTTTAAAGCACACAATATATTTAAGATTCACATTTGATATGTGTAACTTAAAGTCTCTTCAAGTAGTTGTGTTAGTTTAGTTTTAGATTACTGAACAGCTATACTGACATCATCAACTTAAACACAACAACAATTCAAATTTATTTTAACATCTGAAATCTGCAGATATATTTTTTTGAGGCTTACCTGGAAAGATTGCTCAAGATTGCTCCCGACTGAAAGAAAAAAAACCCTGCAGAGAAATAATCCACAACAAAAGATTTAGCATCGTCTGAAATGATGCATGGACTTTGCGTTTTACATTTTATAATAAAGAATGTTCACTGAACCTAATCTGACTCAATGAACACATCATTTCTTCCGTCAGATTACTTCTAAAAATGTACAACTTTGAAAGAAAGGTCACATAAATAATAAATGTATGTGTTCTCTCAGGTGTTTGTTGAACTGAATGAGTTACTGATGGATAAGAACCAGGAGATGCACTGGAAGGAAACAGCTCGTTGGATAAAGTTTGAGGAGGATGTGGAGGAGGAGACAGAGCGCTGGGGCAAACCTCATGTAGCGTCACTTTCCTTCCGCAGCCTGCTGGAGCTCCGCAAGACCATTTCACACGGTGAGAGAGGAATACATATACAGTGTGTGATTTAATTGCTAACTCTTTCGATTTCTTGCATATTTAAAATGCTTTTTGGTTTGTCTGATGCACTGGTGGTGTTATTTTACAGGTGCAGTGTTATTGGATCTGGACCAGAAGACACTGCCTGGTATTGCTCATCAGGTTGTGGAGCAGATGATTATCTCAGATCAAATCAGAGCACAGGACAGAGCCAATGTGCTCCGAGCCCTGCTCCTCAAACACAGGTTGGTTTCACATAGGTTATATGAACATTACTTATCTCAAAAATATGCGAATAACTTAATCATTTGGATCATGCTTTGTTGTTCTTCTGTTTGTCAGTCATCCAAGTGACGGCAAGGACCACAGCTTATTTAAACGGAACATCTCCGCAACCAGCCTTGGCTCTCTCATATCTCATTACCATAGCAGTAACCATATCGCCGCACCGGAGCCCCCTGCCACAGACCCACTCATCGGGGGACTCCGTAACTTTGAGTCCCGCATTAGTGTAGACTCAGATAGGAATGAGGTGCTGTGTGCATTAAAGTCTGTGTGTGTATTTAAGAGGCAAAGAAAGGTAAAATAGACTATTAGAACTTTCTCCCTCTGTTTCCACAGAAAGACATGCCCCAGTTTTTTGGTTTGCACAAGACCAAATCTAAACATGAGCTAAAGCTGCTTGAGAAGATCCCAGAGGATGCAGAAGCAACCGTTGTCCTTGTGGGTCAGTTACCTGTCCGTATTTAACTCGCAACAGTCAGCACATGACATTTTAGATCTGTTGAAGCAATGATGCAGATGATCTTGATTTTCACAGGTAGTGTGGATTTCCTGGACCAGCCCACCATGGCCTTTGTGAGGCTGCAGGAAGCGGTTCTCTTAGAGTCAGTTCTCGAAGTGCCGATTCCAGTTCGGTTTCTTTTCGTGTTGCTCGGCCCCCCCAGTGCCAACATTGACTACCACCAAATCGGCCGCTCCATATCAACGCTTATGTCTGATAAAGTAGGTCACATCAAATAAGAGATGTCAAATATGTCAATATGTCAAAGAACACTTTAAAAATTAAACACTGAGCACCAAATAAGCATATTAGAATGATTTCTGAAGGATCATGAGACACTGAAGACAGGAGTATTGATTCTGATAATTCTGCTTTGATTCACAGGAATAAGTTTTACATTTTAAAGTATAAAATAGAAAACAGTTCTTAGACATTTATAATATGTGACTACAAAACCAGTCAGTTTTGTGAAATTGGGATTTATAATTCATCTGAAAACTGAATAAATAAGCATTCTATTGATGCGTGGTATGGCTGAATATTATTATATTAAAAATCTAAATATTGAGAAGGTCCTCTTTAAAGTCAAGTCAATTCACCGTTATTCATGCAGCACTTCTTAAAATGCAGATTGTGTCAAAGCAGCTCTACAGTATCAAAAAAGAAACAGTGGCCAGACGAGACCAGCAGTTTAATTCTAGGTTGCAGCAAAGTCAGATTGTGCAGAGGACTCAAAGTTGTTCAAATGAATTTCTTAGCAATGCATAGTAGTAATTTAAAATTAATTTTCAGTATATTTAAGGTGGGAAATGTATAAAATATCTTTATGATGTTTAATTAATATGCTACTGATTTTTGGCATAAAAGAAAATAATTGTTGGCTACAAATATACCCATGCTATTTAGGACTTTTGTCATCCAGGGTCACATATTTCACAAAATTGCTATTTATTCTTTATTTTTGATCAAATAAATGCAGTCCTGGTGAACATCTTTAAAATAATCTGTCCAACCCCAAACGTTTGAACGGTAGTTTATCTAAATATCTAAAATATATATATATATCTAAAAAATATCTTGAAACAAGATTATTTTACTGAAAGACTTATCTTTATTCTTTGTTTTGCCACATTGTGTGAAGTATAAACAGCATTTCAAACATCTCTTCCAGCACTTCCATGAAGCGGCATATTTGGCAGATGAGCGGCAGGACCTGCTGACAGCCATTAACAGCTTTCTGGACTGCAGTATTGTGCTTCCTCCATCTGAGGTTGGTGGAGATGAGCTACTGCATTCTATCGCTCGCTTCCAGAAAGAGATGCTTCATAAGAGACATGAACAAGTAGTCAAACTACAGGCCAAGGAACCAAAGAGCCCCGAGGACATTGGTACAAGCCTCTCGCTCTTATACAAATTGCAAAAGTGAACAGAACGGTTTACTGTGAGTCCATAATAAATTTATTAATTAGCCTTTCGCATTTGTTCTCAATGTTCTCAGCTCTTCAACCTCCTCTGAAACCTGGAGACGATCCTCTTCGGAGGACGGGTCGGCCGTTTGGCGGGGTTATCCGAGACGCACGGCGCCGCTACCCCAAATACATCAGTGATTTTAAAGATGCCCTAAGTCCTCAATGCATGGCCACAGTCATATTCATTTACTTTGCTGCCCTTTCTCCTGCCATCACCTTTGGAGGACTATTGGGTTAGTCAGAACTCTTCTTTATACTATACAAGCCACTGTTTTAATGATGCATCTAAAACAAGGAACTTTTGCTTGATGAAAGCCTTTCTTTCCTCCCTAGGTGAAAAGACAGATGGTTTGATAGGTGTCTCAGAGCTGATCATTTCCACTGCCGTGCAGGGAATGTTGTTCTGTTTGATTGGGGCTCAACCTCTGCTGGTGGTGGGCTTCTCTGGACCCCTTCTAGTGTTTGAAGAGTCCTTCTATTCAGTTAGTATTTCTGATAAATGAATACAAAGGCTACAAAGAAAAGAAATTTGCCTGCTAATATTATAGTTTATTTCATTTACACAATGCATGCAAATAGCGTAGATCTTTGAGAATAAAGCACATTCTATATCAAGTATAATTTGAATATAAAGGCATATTTGGACTGAAAATTAAGAATAGATTAAATTGAAATAGTTTTCTGTGTTATTGCAATGCATTTAGAAACTGGGCTAGTGAAGAAAGAACTGTTTAGTGTATTGGCCCCATAACTCTGGAACATTATAGCAGGAAAACTGAAAATGAATCAATGTGTTTGCAGTTTTGTAGGGCCAATGAAATGGAGTATCTGACGGGACGAATGTGGATTGGAATCTGGTTAATCATTATTGTAGTCCTCACGGTGGCCTTTGAAGGGAGCTTCCTGGTGCGATTTGTGTCACGCTTCACCCAAGAGATCTTCTCCTTCCTTATCTCTCTCATCTTCATCTACGAGACCTTCTTCAAGCTTGGCAAAGTATTGAGATTTACAGTAAAAAATACAATAAAACAGCAGTAGTGTGAAAATCACCTTAATATGCTGATCTGGTGCTCAAAAAATATTTCATTATTATTAATGTTGAAAAAATTTTTGGTCAACTCAATGCATCCTTGCTGAATAAAAGTATTAGGTTATTTGAGAAAAAATCTTAGCCCTAACTTTTGAATTGTAGTGGATGTTCATTAAAAAAAGTGATTAGTGGATATTCAGACAGGCTTGTATTCTGTGCAGATCTTCATGGATCATCCTCTCAGAAGCTGCAGTGGGCGAGAAGAGAATGACACCGCTTTACCAACACCTATAAGTGACGGCAGCTCTCCAGATTCCTCTCAAACCCTAAACCAGCCAAACACAGCTCTCCTCTCCCTGGTGCTCACGTCTGGCACCTTCTTCATTGCCTTTTATCTGCGTAAATTCAAGAACAGTGCTTTTTTCCCTGGCAAGGTAAACCAGTGTCTCTGTTTGGTGCCATTTAGTCATAGAGGTAAACATAAAGGACAATTTCTTTATGACAGTGTCATTTGACCATAGTAATGTTGTCTCTTATCTCAGCTCAGAAGGGCTATTGGAGATTTTGGAGTTCCTATTGCAATCTCCACCATGGTTCTGTTGGACTACAGCATTAGCGACACTTACACACAGGTCAGACATGAAGACATGTTTATATAAGTTGATTCATGTATAATCTCTAAACTGGTCTTAGCATTCTTTGTAAATCAACCTAAATTTTAACTGACATATTTCAAAATGAATTATGTCTAAATTAAGAGTTATTTTGAAGACTGCTAGTAATCAAACAGATGACAGTACACTTCCCTAGTATGGGAAAAAAAAAGTAAAAGGCCACTATAATGTTACCTGCATTCTTCAAAAGAATAAAGAGTTGAACTATTACTTTAAGAGCAAAGATTTATAAAAGTCATATAGTCGATACTTTTTTACTTTTTACTTTTTATGAGATTTGATGTGCTATTGTGATTTAACATACTTCTTAAAATACTTCTTGAAAAGTGATTTCAAGACATTTTAATACTTTTTAAGGATTCATTCCTGTATTTGCCAAAGTATCATCTCAGTACTTTTTGGGAAAAGGTTGTTCACAATTACTGTTGTACCGTAAAATCTCGCAACAAAAAGCAGTGTGGTTTGAAAGTGACTTCTTTGTGAGCTGTGTTTCAATAGATAACAAACCTTTTTTACCTGTGATATTTCGCTAATGTTACCATACCTTATGGGTTGTAAGTTACCCTGGCCTGAGCTTACTCACCCTATATCCCCAGAAGTCACCTAACACACGGCTCCCATTCTTCATTCTTCTTCCCTGCCAATATAGAAACTAAGTGTGCCTGATGGCTTCTCTGTGACCAGCCCGGACAAGCGTGGGTGGTTAATACACCCACTGGGCTCTGATGGCCAGTTCCCCATTTGGATGATGGTTGCCAGCATTCTACCTGCCCTGCTCGTCTACATCCTCATTTTCATGGAGACTCAAATCACCACGTGAGTCCCAGGCATTCACTTACCTGTTATGACCACACCTATAACCTCAGTTATTGATTGATTCAGTTTTCCTTTACAGTCTTATTGTGAGCAAGAAGGACAGGATGCTGGTTAAGGGTTCAGGGTTTCACTTGGACTTGCTGATCATCGTGGTTGCGGGAGGTGTTTCAGCGCTGTTTGGGCTGCCGTGGTTGACCGGTGCTACTGTTCGTTCTGTAACTCATGCAAATAGCCTTACGGTGATGAGCAAAGCGGTTGCCCCTGGTGACAAACCACGCATTCAGGAAGTGAAAGAGCAGAGAGTAACAGGATTTCTAGTGGCTCTTCTAGTAGGTGAGTTGATGATAAAAATCATCTAGAGTAGGCTTATATCTGCACACCAGTGTTTAGTAGCCAATGTAGTTTGCGTTATCAGCCAGTATTGGAAATATATCAGCTGATATTAGAATTTTATTTGCATGTTCATATTTCTCCAATTTTTTCCCTTTACTAATGATCACATTTTAATACTTTAATAACATAATATAATACTTCACAGTAATAATAATATTTTCAATTATTGAACATAGTAAATTTTAACTTTAGCAAATGTACAATTTTGATATGAATATTTGCTTGTACTATTTAAAATGATAGTTTCGATTTTTAATCAGTGTTGCCAAGACCTCGGTTTTCCTGTGGGAGTGGGCAAGTTTAACACTGTTGCTGTGGGTTAATTTTTCATGTCCGTGGATCGAAGTGACCCCAACAAAATGAAATTGAGCCCCTGCAATGCAAATTTTACAGAAGAAACCTCACCAGAAAACGTATTTTACCACCTGTAAAATGATTTTTACTGGGAGACCCCTTCGAAATGCAACTGACCTATCAATAAGCCCCTCCTCTCAAATGCAGATGAGCCAATGGTGGACGAGTATCAGTTGCATTGGGCGCATAACTGGGAATTCCAATAAAGACAGAAAGGTTAATTTTCTGGTACTCTCATTAAGCTACAATTAAGTTAGTGAGTCCATGATAATGTACAAACCTTAGTAGTGGACTGTTTTTGCGTCTTGTACAGTATAGGCAAAAACACATTACGAAGGTCTACATTTAACTGTCTCTTCATATTAAACTAGTTGAATGTAAATCAATTTAATCGTACCTTGCAATACATGAACAGTGTTGAACATTTTAATCGCTAAAAACTCACTTCCAAATTTATTGTGCTTACCGATAGGTCAGTTGAACGAGTTTTGGGCTACTTTTCTCAAAATCTGGCAACCTTGTTGTTTTATAATGTTTTATTTTTAATTCAAAATAGTATATATATATGGTTATTAGCTATAACATAAAAGTAATTGTTGGCTTAATGGTCATTTTGATGTCATTGCATCATGTTACCCTTAAAGGAATAGTTGGAAAATCTGTATGAATTTCTTTGTTCTGCCAAATTAAGGAAGATATTTTGAAGAATGTTAGTAACCAGGCTATTTTGGGTCCATTGAATTCCATAGTAGGAAGAAAATACTGTTTTTGGTGAGCTATTCCTTTAAGGCCTGTTCACACCAAGCCCGATATAACAACAAAGATGGCTTGTTATTTGGAACTGACGGTAGATAAACTCTCTTCCCTCCAAAGGTCTCTCCATTGTGATTGGAGATGTTTTGCGGCAGGTTCCTATCGCTGTGTTGTTTGGTATATTCCTCTATATGGGAGTGATGTCTCTCAATGGGATCCAGCTAACAGAACGCATGATGCTGCTATTTATGCCACCGAAGTACCATCCTGACCACACCTATGTCCGCAAGGTTTGTCATTGAGAACTTAGCTAAGCAAAATATTCTTAAATCAGCAATCAGATGACCGTGTATCTGGAACGGCATTCTCATATTGTTGCGTCAGATTTAGGTGTGCTTTAACCCTTGACTTGTCTATTTCAGGTGCGTACTCTGCGCATGCACCTGTTCACATGTTTGCAGCTGGTGTGCCTGGCTGTGCTTTGGGCTGTAATGTCAACCTCAGCCTCGTTAGCCTTTCCCTTTGTTCTTGTCCTCACTGTGCCATTCAGAAGGTTCCTGCTGTCCCGAATATTTACTCACCGCGAGATACAATGTGTGAGTGTTTCTTTTATTTTTGTTGATGGGACAATTCTATTTGTAAATGAGTTATTTGTATTTTACCACTGTGCCTTAGGGCTGCATATAGTCTTTTTTATAGTGTATGCAGTTGCGTACATTTTTAGCGAGATTAAAGCTAGCTAAAAAACTCTGGGCACTCAGTGAACCTCGGAACAGAAGCTCTTTTACCAAAAGCTGTAATACCAAATATTTTTGGAAGCATCCTCATTTTACAGCATTTTTACACGAGTGTCTTAAACTTTGAACATTACTGTAGCTTTGCAGGTAGGTTTTTTGAAGCATCTTGGAGGCGCTGCCACAGTTCTTCTGAATTTAGTCTAAGTTTGTTCTGTTTCTTCATGTGATTCCAGACAGACAGATGATGATCAGATCAGATCTGTGTGTGGAGCACTTGCTGTCAGACTTCTTGTGCATACAATAATCTCACTGCATTATTACAGTTAATGATAAAAATAATGTTTGGAAATGCAAACTGATATTTTGCTACCGCAAGTTATTTTTTATGTTGGTAAAAATACTAGTGGCATAAGACTTTTATATATATGTATTGTATAGTTATTAAAAACTGACCACCAAACAGAATATGAAGATTTTAAAAAAGTAAACGGTCTATGTAACACACTCAGCAAAATATTGTCTAATTATTGCTATCGTTTACACAAGAAAATACTGAGATATTATTTTTGGTCACTATCACATACCCCTATAAAGGTTTGCACTGTACAGTTACATCATATTTTCAGGACTAATATTATTTTGCTGTTTTACTTTAATGTTGTACATTTTGTCTATGTGACAGCTTGATGCAGATGATGCAGAGCCATTGTTGGATGACAAAGAAGGCCAAGATGAATATACAGAGATGCAAATGCCAGTATGACCTCATTCCTCACCTGTCACTACCTGGGCTGGCCTGACTTTCCTTTCATTCAAAGATGTGGAGATGCACTGCTTGTTTTTTTTCATTAATCAGTTTTTATGTCCATGTTGTTTGCCCATTTAGTTTTTGCTTAAATGATGTAAACATTATATTTATACATAAGTAAAAGTGTTAAGAGGTTGCTCTGTGTCACTTGAGCAACTATGTATCTGTTGTGTGAAGAAATCTGTCACCTGTACTATTAATATTGTCCTTTCTGTTTATTTATCAGAGTTGAAATGTTATCGTGCTATGTGTGTGTTTTGGAGGGTTAAATGAATTTATGATATCCAGTGAGCTCAAAATGATACAGGAAGCACTTTAAGGTCAATTTAAAATATAGCCTTTTCTACTTATCAATTTGTTTTATTTCATTGCAAGGTGACATACAATGCACTCCTAAAAATGAACAACTGTACAGAATGACATTAATGCTAATTATATATAGTTGATATTTTTGTAGCTAAACAGAAACAATACACAGATTTATGCTGTATATTCAACTAAAAAATATAGATCTATATTGCCTATAGCAACAAAACACTGGTCTCTAGTTTATTTCAAAGAAAACATACTTTGATCAATGAATATGCTTATTAAAAAAAGCGTATTTTTCTCACCAGATCACCATAGAGGCCTGAGTGTTTATATCACACGAACACTAAGAGAATCATAGAAGTAGACTCAGAATAATAGTTACTATAATACAGAAATATACAGTCATTAGGTTATAATGGATTTAATTCACCTACCTTTTTCTAAATAAAAATGAAAGAGAGGAAAGTCATTTTGTTCAAAAGGTGATGTTTTATACAGTTATGATGAATAATGTTATGATTTAAATATCACAGAGCACAAAAAATGATTTGATTGTTTAATGCACTACTGTTTATTTTAACAAACTTCATAGCTGAATATTTGCCAATTGAGGTACGTAATAATTTGTCAAAGCAAAAAAATACCAAACAAGTGTAGATTTGGTATCATGCTGAAATCCATTTTCTTAAATGTCTCATGTACATTCCAATCAGAAAGATAGATCTTGCGAATAATTATTTTTATAAAGAAGGGACTACATCTAGATGTTATTTAATCTGTTGTGTGTGTTTAATGTCAAAATGTGTATTTCCCCCTGTTTATTTGACTGTTTTTACTACGTTCTCACATTGTAGTAGTGCCTTTTTCAGATATTGTGTTGCTTGAAAAAAGTGACCTTAGCAAGTATGAAAGAAAAAGCTGTTCAACTATAGATTTTTGTGATTAACATATTACTGTAGAATGTTAATTATGACAATGGTCTTTGTTTTAGCTTTGTAAATGTTCAGAGTACAGGCTCAAACCTAATAAAATAATGGATCTGATTTAATACTAGACCGTTTGTTTTTATTACGACCATAATTTTACACACACAAATCAAATCGATAATGAAATTGTGTTGGTGTATCTTATTGACGTCAATATTGTCAAATATCAGATAATACCAGATATCAGTCAACGGTGGATATATTTTGCATTTAGACTAAATTCTTTCCATGCATCTATCTAGTGCACTGTGTTTTCTGTGCTATGGTGGCATATTTTACAAGGGCAGTACAAACTGAAAATAAAACACCATGTGATGGATATGAAATGAAAAGGACTATAATTCATACGCAGTGGTGGAGTTGAATAATGAAGGCCCTGCCGCTGTGTTAATGCACCTCTGCTGACATCTGATGGCCATTACAAAGTGGTGGCAAAAAAAACTAAAAGTACAGAAACACGTAAAATACAGGAGTAGGAGACCTGAACAAACTTACGCACTTCCACAACATTAATTATTGCACATATGCCTAATTTATGACTGTAATCTGGTCAAATCACATTTTCTGGGAAGTAAAAAAGATAATTGAATCCCCCTCAAATAGTTCCAGTCCTGTACGAGCTTCTCTCTCCTGTTGAGCACAAAAGAAGGTGTTTTGAAGAATGTTGGTACCGAGCAGTTGACAGAAGCTATTGGCTTCCATGTAAATTTTATATTAATTATACAGTAATACTGTTACCATTATTCTTTCAAATATCTTCTTCAGAAATGTATGAAACAATTGTGACACAAAACTGACCTTCCACATATTTCTTTTACATAAGAAGTGGAAACAGTTTGGTAATTAGATGTAAGCAAACAGTTTAGAAAATAGTTTTAAACCAGTTTGTTTGTTTGTTTTTAACACTGTATTATATAACTATATTATTATATAACTGTATTATATCATGTTTTTATAATATTCTTCTTTAACTCCAAAACTGTATTTGGCTTAACTGATTAATACAATTTCCTCAATGAGTTGAATCTAATAAGAATGGCATACGGTTTTAAATCAGTCACAAGAAACAAGTAAAATACATCTAATAAAAGGAACTGACCCAAATGAACAATTTATTCTCAAACCATTCATAACTTTTTTTTTTTTTAAGTTTTATTTAAATAAGAAAATTCTCTGTTAAATATTTAGAAGCTTAACGTGACTTTTTTGTGTGAGGTTTTCCTTGACCCAGAATCTTGAGAGAATTGATCACTATCGTTAAACATCCAGCTCAGTGTATAATGCAGCCTAAATAAATGCTCATCAATGCACTTGTTTTCTCAGTCCCTGCAGTGATCTGTATGAAGCATCTCTCCCAGGCCTGGTCAGTCTGAGGGGGTTGAGTCTGTCACAGCTGTCTCCTCCTTTCCTCGTGCCATTGGTCAGTTTCACATAAAGAAATCTCGTGACGATTGTGTACAATCAGAGAGCATGAGGGCGAGATACAGTCAATGGCACTTTTACTCAGGCTGAGAGGAAACTGCCTCTCTGACTGTGATCTTTACGCGTAGCCACGAGAACTTCAAGCACAAGCAGCCGTCAGTCTACACCGTCTCTGCCAACACATCAATTAAACGTTAAATGGAGATAAACTCGGCACGCTAGAACCGAGTGTTTTTGGACTGCAGAGGCGAGGTTTTTGGAGCGCGGAGGCAGTTTGAGTCTCATCGGTAGAAGAATGAACGTGGGCACCCAAACTAATCGGTTTAGCACAAGTCTTTGCAGGGTTAGCAAATAGTTCTGCTCTTTTGCATGGGAGCCAGTAGATATTTTGTCCTTTTAATTGTTCGGCCATAAAAGAAAACTCTCTAGCAATTGTAAAATAATATTAACGTACTTTGCTATTATTGTTAGATGCATGCACGGTAATTTGCTACTTCGCTTTAGGTGAGTTTAAGGCTTGAGAAATTAGCGCTTTAAAATGTTGCAAAATTAATAAACATTTTATAAATAGCATTCGGAAATGTATCATAAACGTTAAAAATAAATCTTATTTTTAAGTTTTAGCCTCCGCCTTTTTTTCTCGCATGTTTTCCCTCGGAGTTCCTCCCCCTGCGGCGCTGGGCGGAGTTTCATACCGAACCAGACGCTCCTTTTGTCGGATTCGTTTTGACCTGACTCCCCGGGGTTTACGGCTAAAAAACAGATACTTAAACACAATAAAGGCATTTAACACGAACACGTCGCTAGTTAATAAGCACATCCGTGGCGGATTATTGAAAAAGGTAAGTGATTTGATGATTTTTGAGCCCGTTTAGAGCGTTTTTCAATTTGCTCGTCAACCGAGTCTTTGTAACATTCATGGCGGCTCTGCAGTGAGGGCTCTGGGGCGAGGGAAGGCACAAGCGGCCGCTCATCGCTCTGTTTGGGATTATGATTTACCAAAACATAGTATTATTATACGAAGACTGAATAGGTGACCAGAATTAAACATTTAAACAATTACGTTCACGACAGAATTGATTTTATAGCGAAATGATGCGTTTTTTTGATCATGTCACAATCATTGCAAAAAATCTAAATATGCATGCATCTACACTTTATTTGTCGACAAGGAAGTATTTGATATGTATATATCAAGTCATCACTTCACAAATCTAATCGGCGTACGCGATATTCTTCGTACTTTCGCCAGTAGCTTGCTCGCTAGCTGAGGCATTCGTGCCAGCGGAAGCTGCGTGGTGACTCCTGCCGGAATAAAGACGCCATTACCGGGGTTGGAAACAGACTAACGGTCGGTGCGCTACAAGAAACGTATTTTACACTAATTTATGTAGTCGGTTAGAGTGGCCTTCTCACGAATTATTAAAGTAAATAAGCGAAGACTTGTTACTGATATGATTTTAATAAAGCACAATGCATTTTTGGACAGTTTACTTTATGCCATACTTTCTGTCAGAAGTGATTAGTCCAATACCTCTTGAACATAACGGCCAATAATAATTTATTGTTATCGGAGAATCTCGAATATTGCAGAAAAATAGATTTTTCGTGCTTTTATCTCTTTTGGCTCGGTTGACCTTGCGCGCGGGCGGGGATGACACTGTAACCGGGAAACCGGCGCCTCGTGCGGGCGCGCAGCGACGCCGCAGCTCGAGAAGGACACGGGTGGCGCTTCAAGACGTGACACACCACAACATACAATAAAGTAGATAATGTGATTCTAGCTAAGTACAAAAAAGTATACAAACGAGTCTTTGCTTAACATAATATCAGGATCCCGAGCTTAAAATTTGTAAGTATTTATTAAATACACAAATTACATGAGATATTTTCAGTTACAAAAATAATTCATACCGTTTCATAGCTATAAAATCAGTCAATTCTTTAACAAGCAAACCGTGTGTTTTAAAGTGTCATATGGATCAAAAAATAAAAAGTCTGTAATATCTTTACGCATATAATGAGACGCATTACTCGCCTACGAACGTGCCGTACTGGCAGCATGTAAATAGAAAGCGCTCGCGAAGAACGGGAGGAGAAACCGAGGCTTCCGGGACGCTGATGCACTGAGGGTCGCGCTCGGTTCTCACATCTTGCCGCTCGTGGTTACATAATCCCACAGGAAAGTCTTTTCTTCCATTCCTTACCAAGATGACCCCGGACACCGTGTACGTGCATTTCTCTCGCATCCTCAAATCGTGGCATATATCGGAGAAGAAGCCCGGATAGTTGTCGGTCCTTTCCTCGATGCTTTCCTTAGCCCGGCCCATTTCCATAGGTAAACTTAGACGAAATTCGCGGTTTGTTCGTGGATAGACGTTGAAAATGTGTGGTTAGGTTATCATTGCCATGGTTTTTCACCGTTCTCCCCGCCGCTGGTGCACTGTATGGCCGCGGCGTTATGACGCGTCCGCGTCGAGGTGGTCCAGAGGCGGAGCATGGGCACGTGTTCCTCTGGGTGGCAGTGATGACATGCAGAACATTCATTTACCTTAACACAATTAGACGACCATTCACAAAACTGTATAACTCGTTTATTGAGGATATTTTGTGTCACTAAATTCCCCTGTGTTATGGCAATACTTTATTTCTTATAACTAACTAGCATTTTTTATTTTATTTAATATTATTATTTATTTTAAGCTCAATTAAGCAATAAAGTGGTAACTAAAGTCTTTTTAAAATTTCAGTAGAACCTGTTTTTTTAGATACTAGTATTTCTAAGATACGTAAGTTTAAATACTAGTATATTGTATTTAGTCATTGGTGCATTTAATAACATTATAGTACTTATTTCTGTGCTAATATTCACTCAATATGACACAACAATTCCATTGTTACTAGTAGTAAATCAATAAGCACTAGTATCTAATGAATGTCACAGTTAAAAAAGTGCTTGCAGCTGAAGTAGATATTAGTTTAAATGTTTAAAAGGTTTGCCATATTCAATCAGTAGGTCATATTTACAGCCTCACTTTGAATTTCTTGTTTTCTCAATGTAGCCACTTGGCCAGGAAAGTGTCAAAGTGGAGCTTGGTGTCTTCTGTCATCATGAATGGCAGCACCAGTGTGTCTGGCACCCAGACAGGAAGACTCAAAATTGAGTCAGGTAGGCTTGAATGTTGCCCATAATGGGCATATTCACAAAGACACTTCACAGTTATATTCAACTTAAACACAACCTCTGGTTTTAACCATTCTGCATGCATAATGGATTAATGCACACTGTTTTTGTTAGTTGCAGATACATGGAGCAAAGAGGACTGTCTGACACTGCTGGAGAGGATACGCAGTATTCTACCTGATGGAGACGGAATGAAGTATAAAACCACAGAGTCTCATTTTGACTGGGAGAAGGTGGGGTTTGGGGGTTTCACTGGAGACATGTGTAAGCAGAAATGGCAGAAAGTTTCCACCGAGGTGAGCCAAGTTCCAGTGAGATAAAGCAATAATGTGTCTGTTTTCCAAATAACTCTAATAAGTGTTTATGTTAAAGACACTTTCTTTAGATTGTTCATGAAAAAGATTATTTTACTTTGAGCGTTGCCATCTTAATAAACAGAATGTTCAAATGATTATTTACCTTCATTTACTGGAGATGTGAAATGATTTTCCCACCCTAGGTGCGTAAATACAGAACGATGACAGAGATCATTGTTGATGCTATTGAATATGTGAAGAACCCTTACAAGGGGAAAAAATTAAAGGTGAGATTGCTAAGATATACAAAGTTTCCAATATTTAGTGTTCTCCTTTTTTTTTAATTTATGTTATAGCCTTATGTCTTATGTCAGATAAAAGGTTATTTTCAGAGTTTATGTGTTTATCTTTTTTTTTAGACACATCCAGACTTCCCAAAGAAACCTCTCACTCCCTATTTTCGCTTCTTTATGGAGAAGCGGGCCAAGTATGCAAAAATCCATCCAGAAATGAGCAACTTGGATCTTACCAAGATTCTGTCCAAAAAATATAAAGAGCTCCCTGAAAAGAAAAAGGTTAGTTTTTCTGGGTAGTTGACTTGAACCTAGTTTTAATTGTCCTTCACTGTGTGATGTGTTATACTTGAAACTTTAAGATTGTATTTTGTTTGCTTGTTTCTAAAGCCTGGAATACACTACACAACTTTAAATCTAAACAAATTTTTAAGACACTACCAGACTTTAAAGTTGTTCCGATCACAACAAACTCATGCAGAAACGTGCGCCTTGTTGCTAGTAGACGCATTATAAATGAAAACAAATGTGTTCTAAAATTGGCTGAAAATGTCATGTTTGGATGGAATCACAGTCTGAAGCTAAAAAAATCAGGGTTTCACTTTATTTTGATGGTCCCTTTAACGTATTCTGTTGATTATAAGTAACATTGCACCTACATATCTACTAACTCTCA
>JAUCNO010000663.1:8585373-8614131 GCA_032353835.1 Enteromius viviparus
CCTGAATTGAATTCCACTTCCTGTAATTCCAATTCAATTCCAATTCTGTTTCCATTAATTGTTGTTTAATTCCAATTCCATTTCCTTCTTTGAATTGGAATTGTTGAGTTGATTCTTGAATTGACCCCAACCCTACTGTATATATTCTTTAAATAGCCTATTTAAAATCTTTTTAAGAGCTATTTTTAAGTTACCATGTTAAATAATCTCGGTGGTCACTCACGATGCTAATTGACATACACCCATAAAGCATAAGTCTACCTGCTATTTTCAAACTTTTATTACACAAACATAGCTACACTGATAACTTTTCGGCGAGTAATTAGCATATCCAAGCTCAACGCATAAGTGAAAGCAAAGTCATCCAAAACAGATAGAGAACGCTACATGCATAGTAAAACTAGACAACTTCCTCTCTCGAAATCAATTCCTTTTATAGATGTAGGCCGAGCTTGTTGAACGCTCCCGCAGTCGAGTGGAGCTCAACCTGCGCGTCAAACGCAACTTCTGATTGGCCAATCCGGAAAATGTAGACACACTTCACAATGATCCGCTGAGCAGGGTGTTCTTCAGCGTTTCCCTATATTTACTTTTCACTCAAATAACTGGAAATTAAGGTAAGAACCGTGGATTAAGATGCAATATCATTAAAACACGCAACCTGACACCTGTGGCGAGAGAATGTTTGTTTCCTGAAGCGCGCAGGTGAGGAGAGTCTATAAAGACGACACGAGAGTGAAATGACTGAAACTAAAACTAAAAGAAAGCTGAATGATACGTTTAAGAATTTGAATTAGACAATGTTTACATATTACTTCACAGCGTTTGTAAGAAAATAAGGCGTTTGGAGGCATTCGACTCGACTTTGAGGTTTGTATTGATTGTAATGGACGGTGATTACAGATACACAGCTTTGGAGTTAAGCTATATGTTTGTTTGTGTATGCACTTGTCTTATGGGCAACCTATTTGTCTGCTGCCGAAACAGAAAAAATGGCATTTTATTATAAAAACCGAGACTATTCTCATGAACAAAAGCAATGGTGCGAGTTTTCAGACTTCCTCTGTGTTCAAATAGATCATGCCACTTCCTGATTTTGTTTATTCAAAACACGCATTTCAAAGCGAGCAAGTTCCTACATTTTCTCTGTCGTACAGCCACAAGTTAAAATCTAGATTATTCGTTGTAAATAACTACTTATTTTGGGTGGCTTATTGCTGAAATACATTTTTATTGAAAGAAATGTTCATTTAAAATGTTCATGGCACAATTGCGCGGTTCATTTGAAGTAACCACAGAGTTACCTCTCTCAGGCCGATGAATTTTTTATAACTCTAGATGACTTCTCTAGCTATTCATGATTGTTAAAGGAGAATTTGGATTGAGGCTGATTCACTAATGAACTGTTTTAAACGATTGTTTCATCCTAACAGTGTCTAATTCAATAGGCAGGCCAATAATCATTTTAAACCTTCTGTTTTATGAACACAGCTTGTGACGTATTTGCATAAATAAGAAAGTATGTTCTCTATCAATTGAGCAATGCACAGTATTTAAAGTATGTGAAGAAAACAGTGGACAATGTATTCATAGCTTTTATTTATGTATTTTATATAAATGCATATGACTTAAGAATTCCATGATTGCATTATGTAAGTAATTATCATTATCATTTTTCTTATATTTCCATGTTTGCATTGTCATTGTAACCATAGAAATGCACAGCCTATATGAAACTGCATGCAAGCGAATACCTTTTTTGTTTGTTTGTTATGTATGCATTCATTAGCTTGTATGGAACATGCCATTGTCCTCCGTGGGACTGCAGAACTGTTTGTGCAAGGCCACAGGTTTTAATTAAAGCATGAACTATAAATATTGTCACAGCATCCTCCATGAAGACCTCCAGACCAGTGGTCAGCAGTAAAACGCAGACGAGCGCAGATGTTGGCTCTGCAGACTATGGTGGATATTACTATTTTAGCATTATGTATAAACCTTTATAATAAACTACGCTTCATGTGCAGTATCAACGTGCTGTTATTCATGCATTACATTTATTTATGTACGCATTTAAACTTATATATTATGTAAAAGGCGAATGGATCACAAAAACATTAATGTGCAATTATGGTCATTAGCAAAAACTAATTGATGGATGCAAATACATACATTTTCAGACAGTAGTTTGCAATACTGCAGCAAAATCACCTGCACAGCGCTAATCACTGTAAGATGCAGATCAATAGCATGCTCTCTGTGCTGTGAGATATCAGTGGATTGTGTTTCTGGATTTAGTGAAGCATTCCTGTACTGCAGGGTTTGTCTAGTGGCACTTTACATACCCTTAAGGCATGTGTGACTAACTGAAGCAGTACGCCCTTCACATGTCTAGCAAGTTTTTTTTTAACTGCATTTTGATGCAAGAGGTATATAATGTTTTAGATATTTCATTTTTGAGTGCATGTAGAAGGTGTATAAGGACAAGATGTTAACAAAAAAAAAGACTTTATTATGGTATTATTATAGTGTGTGCATTTTGACTGAAATATGTAAAAACGGTGAGCTTATACTATTGTGTTCTTTGCAGTTTGAGAAGTATTGTTGTGAAGGAGGCAGCCCTTTCAAGCGTTGGTTCAACTTCCTGGTTATGCTTTGTGGTAGGACAGGCTCGCTTTATCAGTCTTCACAGTCAAACAAATCAACAGTAAGTTGACACCTTTTTTTGTGGTCAGATGCTCTTTTAAAAACTCTTGAGCACTATTTTATACTGCTAGCTCGATACATTCATATTGGCAACTTAAGATGCAAAATAAATATCATCCGGCCCCACGAGTGGTGAAAAAAAAGCTATTTAGACACTGTTTAAGAACACACAGCATGGGTGTTTTTCAGCAGCACCTCTGCAAAGAAGCACAGGAGAGAACAGAAACACCTGTGCTGTCATGCCAAGGGAAGCATGTTTGTACAGGCCTGATAGCTGCGGCTCACATTAGGTTTCTCATGTTCCTGCCTGTGGCATTTTTCCATGCTGCTTGGTTTTTTTTCTTTCTTTGGAAGAGGTATAGAGAAGTGAATCCGGCATTTCAGTAGCATGCATTGCAGAAGTTATGCTAGTGAGTGCAGAAAAGCGTTCGAGAGAGAGGAAACAAGCTCATGATGGCGTGTTTTATAAAAGGTTTGTATTTTTAAGTTAGTTTGCTCAGTGTTGTTTTTCACTGTGTTTTTTTTTTTTTGTTGATTCAGAATGTTGCTTTTTGTTCTGTTACTTGATTCCCTTGCAGCATTTAATTTTAAAGTTGATAAAAGTAACTGTGTAAATACGTTTTTCAAACAGGCATTTTCTTAAAAAAGTAGCTACTCTTGCTAGTCAGATTGATGTCATGCAGAAAACTTGACTTCCTCTTAGTTCAGGAGGAAAGTAGTGGGCCTTATGGAAAGTATCTTATTTATCGAGCATCTGGCTGGGTACAAGGGATTGCCTGTCCGTCTATGAATCTATATGAACTATGAACTGAAAATAAGAGCTTGAAGTGTGGAGAGCAAAAAATAACACATGAAATTTGAACTGTTAGCCAGTTGGCACTTGGTGATGCTTTTGGTGTAAACCAGAGGTGTCAACCATTCACTCTCACCCCTAAAAATGGAGTAAGGCGTTAATGTTTAATTCATCTATTTAGTTTTAATTCTACTCTCTCTTACATTTAATTGCAGTTCTGCATCCTGACTGATTCAAATTCAATTTAAATTGAGGAATTATTTTCCAGTGCATTCTCAGCTGAATTCTGAGTCAGGTTTAAGTCATAGCATCTGATGGCCACCAGGTGGCAGTAAAACCCTTCAGTTCCCAGTGTTTACACAGAGACTGTAACCTTCCTGTTATGAAGTAAATGTTGATACAGTATTTCTGTAGCTTTTTCAAGGTCACGTCAGCTTGATACATAGTTTCTTGGTGTAGTATCATATCATCTTTGAAGTATTGTGTTAAAGGGTCATATTTAGCTTTACATGTAAAGGTCATAGATGTGGCAGTTCATTGACACCTCTGTGTGCTTCAGGGAGGAGGAGGGATGTTGTGTCTGCATCTCTTCTAGCATGTGGGCAGATGGATTTAGTGTCTCTCACATACAGAGGCGGATGTTTTGACATGGGGTGTTTAAATCTAAATAACATTGTCTGCTCTGAAGCAGTATGGGAAATATTGTCATAAATATACTCCATAGCAGATGAATTCCTAACTGTTGTGTGAAGGTTAATTTAGCAACTGTATTTTAGATGAAATCTGAATCTGATTGTCCTGTAGTATTTATAAGGTCTAAATGAAGGGTGCAGATGTCAGAATTTCTGTCATGCGGCGGAGGAAAAAGCGAGCGCCCTGTGTGTCTGACTCATGGCCTGTCACTGCTGGCCGGCCCACATACTTGTGTCCATGTGTAGACTGTCTGTCTGTCCAGGAATTTGTCCTTCCTGATGATAGAAAATCAATCTCTGGTTTTGGATTGATATTTAATGTATTAAAATCAGAGCAAAGTGCTTTTCTTACCATTATTAATTACATATATGATATTTATAATTTTTTTTTAAATGTAATAATATATATGAATGTGTGTGTGTGCATGTGAATTTAATAATATAATACAACATAATTATTAAAGAATAATAGGTAGACATCCTATAATATAATATACAATGTACTAGTATGAAAATAAATTTATAAAGAATAGTATAGCTATTACTATTTATATAATTAAGAGTAATAAAATCTATGTAATAATTATATATCATTATTTTTAAGATCTTTATATATATATATACATTTATTGTATCCTAAATCTCAAATAATTTTCTTAACATTTAGGTATTTTTTTAACATGTAACATCATCATGATATATATAAATTACATTTCTTAAAATTGAAAATATTTTATAATTTCTAGTATAAACTGTGCGTATGTGTGTGTATATATATATTAGTTCAGATTAGAAATGAAGCGTGTGTGTGTGATTTATAAGCTGGGGGCAACTTGCAGCAAATCTGCCCCTGTCTTGGCGTTCTGGGGTTAATGTTAACCCGGTGTGACGTGGCAGTGCTGGAATCTGGGTCAGGAGGAGCGCTGTCTATGCTCTCTGCACTGCCGCAGACTGCCTCACTGCAGAGAAGAGCAGAGCCTCCAGACACGTGACTCTGTCGTAGGAAGTGGCAGCGGGGAGGAAAAGGGTGGGGTTGTGTTCTTCTCTGGTTGGGTGGTAGTAGTAGTAGTGGAGGCGAAACCACGTGGAGGCACATGCTGTCAAACGCTGCTGCACGAGTACTGCAGTGAGGAGGATTCACACCCATCATCTACATCCCTCTCAGAACGGCACCACTGAGATGAGAACACATTCTGCTAATAGTAACTGCTCACTGAGATCATCTTTAGAAGCATGATTTGTGTTTTTCATAAATAAATGAAGGTAATGAAAATACTGTGAGATTTAATTTTTATTTATCAATTTATTAATGAGGAAAATAATATTGTAGTGTTTATAATATAAATAATATATAGTGTTTTTGAAACATCAGTAATAAATAAGTAATATTAGATTTATTTAAATATTAGTTTAGAATGATTATTACATATATTATTATATGTTTTATTTGAAATATTACATTAAGTGGTCACACTTTATTTTAAAGTTGTATTCTCTGTATTAGCTTACTATTAACTTCTGCAACAGTAAGCTCATAATTTGCTGCTTATTAATGTGCTATTATTACTATTAATATGTATGCAAGGGAAAGATGATGAAATGGAATATTTACAACCATTTATGATGTATAACGCCATTTTCCTGACACTGTTGGCCTTATCTAATTTATTTCTTCATTTTATTTGAATTTGTAAATGCTTTGCAGCTATCCTAAAACATCCCTAAAATCAGTGCGATACTCGACCTTGAGGGACTTCTTGATTGAACAGTATATCTGTCTCTAATTAGAATGTTTATTTTGTAGAACCGGAGATAAATTACATTTGGTAACCATTCTAGAAAGCTTGTGAGATTTACTCTGTCCAACCGTTCCACTTTTGAGTTCACTTTTGGTTTTAAGTCACGTGTCTGCAGTAGTAGTGCTGCACTTATTTATTCAAGTCCTGTGGAGTACTCCTGTGCTCCGCTCCTATTGGCTGCCGGCACATTTTGGGTTGAAAAATATTTTTAGGCTCCATGGAAACAGCAGAATGTTCGGTCTCCCTCATCAGCCAATAGGATTGCAGGGTGTGTATGCTGTAGTCAAATGAGCAGCCTCAGTTTAGATGGTACCATCCCCCCCCAATCTTAGGGGTGTAAAGCTGACAGGGGGGCTTAGGCGGTTCAAGACGGCAGTGCTTATTTAGTCCCTCTGGTTCTTAAATCCTGAATGCCATGAGAACATGAGTACGCCAAGATATAAAGACAACACCCCCCCGCTCACACTGTAGGTCAGTGAGGTGCTGTAGAGACCCATTTACCTACTTTCAAGGCTGCTCGTGTACAGGAGAAACAAAGTCCTTCAAAGAAAATAGAGAAAGCTTCTCTTCGGCTTGAACATAGAAGTCTGACCTTGGGCTTTGAATGCGTTGACATGCTGTTTAACTCCGCTGTCTGTCTGTCTGTTCTCTTGAGGATTTTGGTGATGTTATTTAATCTGTTGTAGGCAGTGACTCACTGCAGGAGCGCTGGGCTCAGAGCGGATGAACAAGAATGAGAGTGTGCTCTTTTCAACATATGATTCTTAGCCCTCAGCCCAAAGGGAGGGGGACTTGGGAGTGTCCGTTTTAAAGACTTTGACTGCTAGAGGGCGACATGATCCTGCAGTCGGATCCACCCATGAGTGCTGCAGTCCCACTGCATTCTCAGCAGCATGCGTGCTTCACCTGCAGGCAAACTGGGTGCGTGTTCATGCTGCAGCATTCGGGTCTCCCCTGATTTTCAGCACTGGCCCAAGCAGATGTTGTCTGTCGTGCTTGTACGCATGGCCAGATGTTGCTGTCGTGAGCACAGGTGTCACAGTTCTTGATGTGTATTGAGACGACCTGGATGTGCTCTTGTACAGGCAAATCATATGGTGTTTACACCTTTGTTGACGTACAAAGCATCGGAAATCATCCTTCATAAAGTATTTAGCATCCCTTTTTCTTTTTATCTTGCCTTGTAGGTCTCTGACAGGTCGGGATGGGGAATCTGATTAAGGTTCTCACACGAGACATTGACAACAACGCAGGGAACTTTTTCCTGGACTTTGAAAGTAAGTGAATTTATTATTATTTTATGTAGTATATAATATAAATATTATAAATTACTATCAATTATTAGTAATTACTCTACCTATATGTAATAATGAATATAATAATCCTATTTATTATTAACAAAAAAATAACACTGATATTAGCAAAAACAATACAAACAAATATAGAAAACAATAACATTAATATTACTAATACAGTAATAATTTATTATTGCTGATATGATTGCATTTAAGTCACTAGTAATTATTATTATATAATATTAGATGAAGATTATCATTATATTCTATAAATAACATTAATAATTATTCATATTATGAATATTGCTAATAATTATTAATTACTTTAACTTTACCTTATTTAATTAATATTATTTATTTTATTAATGACAATTATTAATAAGAATTCATAGTAATATTGGACTATTTGATAATAGCAATAATACTAATAATTATTAGGAATTATTTACTGTATTTAAAAACCTTTTATTATTTACAATTGTCTGTTTTTATTATATTTAACTTATTGCATCTAATAAGCTACAAAGGTTGAAATGGCAGTTACTCTAATAGGAAGAAACATCATTTAAAAAAATAGTGTATAGCAAAAAATAAAATATATGGAATATGGATACATATATTTAAGCAGTAATACTCCACCCTGCATTCAAGCAAAGACATGAAATGCAGCAAAACTGCATCTGAGACTGAGCTGATTTCACCTCTGCAGATGCCAAGCCCACAGAAGCCGAGAGGAGAGTATGGGGGGAGGTCAATGAGGTGCTAACAGAGGCTGTGAGTGTATTACAGGACTTGCAATCATACAGCGGAGCAGGTGAAGCCATCAGGCAGGCAAGTACACCCACAATGCACTTCAGGTTCTTCAGACTGGGCTTTATGTTACTTTGCGTGAAAGCTCTTAATATTTCTGTCTGTAAGGAATGTTGTGTATGTTGTCTCCTCAGGCCATACAGCATCCCAGTGATGAGCATGTGCAAGAGAGCGCGTGGGCCGCTGTGGTCCCGCTGGTTGGCAAACTAAAGAAGTTTTATGAGTTCTCACTAAAACTGGGTATGTTGTTTTTCTCTTCTCTACACAACACTATAAATTATAACACTTATGGCTATTTTTACCCAGAGGGATCGGTGATAAATAATGATACACTGACCCACTTACCATATACTGTAGGTAGGACTGTGTTTTGATTTTCAGCGAGATGATCCTTCTTGAGGCTTAATTCAGCAGTATGATCGAACACATTATTACTGCAGCAGACCTCACGTCAGCATCCGGCAATAGAAAGATTATATAAGACTAGGCATTACTAAACTGTCCTTACTCTGACGTCAGATCATAAGCTCTTACTCAAGTCTTTCTCAATAAAACAAACGTAACCAGAGAGCTGAAATCAGCCTACCGTTATACAGATATATGTAACAAGTCAAAATGCAGACTGTGTGCTATAATGTGTGCGTTTGTAATAAATATAAGGACTCAAGCCTAAAGTTGAACCACAGCTACATGACTTTGCACAACATATCATAAAACATATTTTGGAAAATATTCTTGGGTGAGTTGTATTTCTGCTCTGATGCAGTGCATGTTCCTAGGGAACAAGCCATAAACAGAGCAGAAGTGCGTCATAATTGAATTAGCACGCTCTTTGGGCAAGGCTGGTTTCTTTCACCACATCCAGCAAAAACACAGCTCTCATCCTCTCTGATTCACACCCCAGATTTACTGTACCTTAATGATAAATTCATTATTCTCAAAATGCATTCAGAAGTTTGTCGTCTGTAAGATGAAAGTCTCTTATGCTCACCAAGACATGATTTAATCAGAACTACAATAGAAGCAGTAAAACTGTGAAATACTATTAATATACAATTTTGTTCCTTCTGAAAGCATTCTAATACGCTGATTTATTATCAGTTATTAGCAGTTTTGAAATACCTGATACATCCTTTGATGAATAGAACAAACAGTATTTATTTGGAATTTGAATTATTTAAAAAAAATTATAAAATTATTTAGTGTCGCTTCTGATGAATTTAATCATATCTTTCTGGAAAAAAAAAAATCTTGTACTAACGGTAGTGTATGTTAGCTGTACCGTACACATGTAGCTTATGATACTAACAAAGGCTAGCTTCTGAGTTTAACATGCATATTAATAAAACATAACTTAAATGCACTAAAAATCTTATCGCTGATATGGAAAATCATATAGCATTTGGAAAATTCATATTATCCAATAACAGTGTTTCCCCATGTTTGGATCATTTCATTTGAGTATATTTACTCAAATGAAATGATCAAATCCTCATGAAGTAACTTTCGGAGCAGTGCTGGAGATGTTATTTATGTACGGTATTGATGTCCTCATTCACTGAGACGGCACAGTTAATATCACCTGAAGTGTCACACGCACTTAAGTACGAGCAGTAAACAAACCCGCATCTGCATCATTCATTAACAAAGAGACATGCAGAATTCACATTTAAACAGTCGTTTCGCGGTTTGATTTGGACAAATACTACTGAGGTACTAACCTCAGAACTTAGGTTGCGCTCTTTGTATCACGCACATCGAATGTAGAGACAGAAATGACATGCTGTCGTGTAAATGAGATAAATAACATTAGGCTATATATTTATTTTATAAAACAACAAGGTATAGATTAGTTGTTTAAAAAAGTACCTTTAAATGACATCTGTTGTAATCTGGCACTATATAGAAATTAAAATAAACTTAAATTAACTTGGCCTTCAAGGGGGGCAGGGCACCCCCCTAATATAATGGCAGGGGAAACACTGAATAAAATAAATAAAGATTTATACTGTGCTTGGTGCAGCAATGGGAAATGCCACATGAACTAATGTGTCCTGCTAATCAGAAATATTTTGTGTATTACAATCATGTCTCAAAGTGTGTGATATGCTCTGTGAAAAATGTGGATGCTCTCCGTAAGTCTGTGGGTTTGAAGGTTTGATGTTGAGAAATCGGTCATGACCTAATTAAACATGACAAGGCCCTTAATAACACATCAACACCAGCCAATGGCCGCGCTCTCTGGAGGAGAGGCTCTTGTGAAACATCAAAGGGTCAGACTGACCTAACGTTTCTCTGTCAAACACACAGCTGTGTTCCTCTGCCAGAGACTCTCTGCCTGTTTTTGTCTAAATAGGGGGACTAGAACAGTGTTATCCACCAAAAGCAGTTCTGTTTCTCCTGTGTGTTTTGTAGAAGACTCTCTGCAGGGTCTGTTGGAGTTTCTCACCAGCTCGCGCTGCAGCCCAACTCAGCATCTGGAGCAGGAGCAGGCGCTGGCACGGCAGTTCGCTGAGATTTTACATTTCACGCTGCGCTTCGATGAGCTGAAGGTAACCAGGCAACCACGGGTCACACCCATTCTGCACAGGTCTAAATCAACAATTAGGCAGAATGAGAGGATGTGGAACAAAAGTGTTGTTACTGGGACTCCAGCATCCTGTCTTTAATCTCAGACCACCAAAAATCTGCAATTAACTCATCTGACAAAATCTAATTGTGCAATATCTTTTGGAGACTCCAGCGGAAGGGATGATTAAGCTTTCACTATAGCTGTGTTTACATCTACCTACTTTTGTGGAAATGTTTGGGTTATCAGACCAAAATACTGAATAGAAACACCAAGATGTGCATAAATCTATAATTTACCAGATACATTCCTTGGAATTTGGACTAACCTGGAGACACTTCTTATTAAACAGCATCTGAAGTGTTGTTTTGGTCATTCTGATAAGCCTGAGCCAAAGTAGCCCAGAACTGTCCTACATGACTGCACTCCTAAACAGCAGGCATTCACCTCCAAAAGTAAGATAAAGCATGACAGCATTTATTATGCTATTAGGCTAAGTAATTTATTCAATTACCTTGTTCTCATCTAAGATAAATCACTAATCACTAATCACTAATTATCTAATCTTAGTGATATTTGGTGCCAGTTTGTCATGAAGTGACAATTTTGTTCTCTTCGTCTGGCTGGATGGAAACAATGCTTTATTCACAAATGTTTTATCCAGTATTCCAATTTTGCACATGCTGTAAGTTAAAATCATAGTTTTGCATGGAAATATAGCTACTGCAATAATTACTGTCTTCAGATCCAATTATATGCTTATTAATATCCTGATTTGAAGTAGAATCATACATTATTAACACTTATAATATTAAGATAATTACACACCAACTATAAAGATAACCATAACGAAAAATATATTTGCGTCCACACCAGTGAACGATGTCTGTTTATTCTAAGCTCAAGCGTGTCTGCTGCTTTAAATTCTCAAGCGCGTGATAGTAGGATTGATTCTGATTGGTTGAATCGTTCAAGGACACATGCATTGCAACACATATTATACACTGATTTCCCCCAATCACACACATACAACTATTCTATATAGGCTAAGTGATATATTTTTGCTTAAACTGCAAAAAATGTACATCTGTAACGTGCCTTTAGAAAATATATTGTGGGAATAGAGAATATGTTTGATACAATTTATTGGTAAGGCATTGAATTTTGTATCAAATTAGTTAACTTAATTAGCTTTGTAGTGATCCAGCTAATTAGTTGAACTAATGAAACACGAAGTCCAGTTGCCACCAATTAGTCAAATAAATGGAAAACTAAGTGCATTTGCGTTCAAAGGTGCCACAGAGAATCTGTTATTGTCTAGATTACTGCACTGATGAAGTCTGTCACCAAACCCAGCGCTGGATGAAATGCCCATATGCTCTTTTGATTTTCTAGCTGCTCACTCAAATTCATACATTCACCAAAAAATGCATGAATGCCGTGTTTACACGTTCCCCTTTCCCATATTCAGCAGAAATGCAATTTTCAGCTCCCAGTTTTGCATTTAAATGCTCACCTGCTCTCTCTCTTCAGATGACCAACCCGGCCATCCAGAATGACTTCAGCTACTACAGAAGAACCCTGAGCCGCATGCGAATCATCAACCAAACAGTGAGTAAACCTGCTCCGTATGGAAATGTGCCTCATTATCAGACGGCTTATGTTTTAGTAATACCCCGTGTCACAGGGGTTAATGGGAGCTCTTCTGTTCTCTAATGGTCTGGATCATAAGGTAGCAGAGCGGCATGAGATCCTGAGTCAGGGAAACATGAGATCTCGCACACATCTCATCCTCGCCATCTTTTCCTGCTGTTTATTTAGTACCTCTCCCTCCCGCTTTTATCTTTTAGCTGACACAGAGCTGAAGCGCGTTCGGTTGACGTCGAGTCGGTAACGCGTGCTAACGACTTCAGGCTCATTAGCGCGTGCTGTATCATCAGGGAGCGGCTCAGCAGGGGTCGACACCGAGGATCGTTGACCTTGCCTCGCCAATTAAAAGCACTCTATGTGAGGAATAATTACGCCACTACGCTACTTTCATCTCATGAAACATGAGCTCGGCTGTGGAAGGGCACGTATTAGGAATTCTGGACATGTCTGCAGTCTGTGGATTAAAGCAGGATTTACATTCACTTTTTAGCATAGAGTAATGAATGAAATGTTTCAAGTCAGCTAAAATGCATTTTCAGCGCAACAGAAAGCCCAATTTCTACATCCATTTCCATGATTAACTACTTAAGTAAAGCTGACCAAGGAAAAGCGCAGTGTAACCTCCAAAAAGCCCAACGCCTTAACTGACCCCTTTAGTTTAAATCTTTAAAGTATGGATTTTTTACATTAAGATACTGGGGGAAAAAACGTGTGTTCTTTCTACAGGCAGAAGAGCATAATGAAGTTGACAACGAACTAGCCAATCGCATGTCTCTCTTCTACGCCAATGCCACGCCCATGCTGAAAACGTTAAGCGATGCCACAACTAAATTTGTATCAAAGGTAGGTGGTTGTTAAATACTGCTTTATTTTGATTATGCAGTGATTACACTACTCAAATGGGTGCTAAATAAATGAACTAACAAGTCCAGATGCTCATGAATAAATTCTCCCTAATTATATATACATATAATTTATACTTCAGCAACGCATTTCTATAAAAATGTTTCTTGATCACTTTCACTTTCAAAACACTGTGTCTCATTACAAACCATCATAAATAACACATTTTGCTATCTCTATCTCATCAGCATGCAGAGCTGCCCGTAGAGAACACAACAGATTGTCTGAGTACGATGGCAAGTGTGTGTAAAGTCATGTTAGAGACACCGTAAGTTACATGTTTGTGTTTAATCACTGGCATTTTCTTTCTTCTGTAGCGGGCTATAACTTTTTAATTCATTCTGTGTGTGTGTGTGTGTGTGTATTGATCAGGGAGTACCGCGCTCGTTTC
This sequence comes from Enteromius viviparus, assembly GCA_032353835.1. Classification (NCBI taxonomy): domain Eukaryota; kingdom Metazoa; phylum Chordata; class Actinopteri; order Cypriniformes; family Cyprinidae; genus Enteromius; species Enteromius viviparus. The sequence goes on from JAUCNO010000663.1 coordinate 8,598,982, forward strand.
GCCAGTGATGACACAGTGTTATTCTGTCTGCGTGTGATGGTGGGGGTGATCATCTTATACGATTATGTCCATCCAGCTGGAGCTTTCGTAAAATCCTCCAAAATCGATGTATGTCTTATTGTGCTTAAGTTATTTTATGCAAATGTTAAATTCTATTAATATGCTGATCAAATTAAATCTGATATTTAAAATAGATTATTATGTTTGTAAATTGTTTAATTAGGGTTCATTTTTACACACTCTTGTAGGAAAAAAAAAAAAAAAACACTTACTAAATGAATTTGTCTAATTACAAACCAAATACATTAAAATAATTAAAAATACAAATACATTAAATCAGAATTGTAAAATATATTTTGTGTACATAATTTAATTAGAGCTGTCGTTTTAACAGTACAGTATGTTAAAAACATTAACATTTGATTTAAAAAAAATAAAAATTATTATACTAAATGACCGTGCAAAATGGATCATCCCAATTAAAAGCAACCTAAATACAAAACCGGATTTAAAAAATGCAATTCTGTAATATTGTCGTCTGTCTTTGTATGATACAGATGAAAGGATGCATTAAGGTTCTGCGATATCAGCCGCCCAACAGTGTGGAGGGGCTTCTCAATGCCCTCAGGTCTGTGAGCTTTACTGCACTGGAGTATTTTACCTTCATTTTGATGGAAATCCTTTGTTTCTGCTGTATCTAATGATTTTCAGTGCAATTAAACGCTCTCTCTTGACTCTCACAGGTACACAACAAAACATTTGAACGATGAGACTACCTCCAAGCAAATCAAAAACATGTTACAAGTTTGACGGTGTTTGCCAAAAGTATTACCTCTTGAATACATTGGCCGAGATGCTTCAGCAGTTTTAGTAATACAATGAGAATAGCCATGTATCATGTGGCAGCTACTGTTATCAGTCTGTTTTACTGTTGTAGTTTTGTTTTTTTACATCTTATCCTGTTAGACTTAAAGTCATGTGTGGCCTTTAGATTTCATGGACGCTTCTTTGTTGTGTGGCGTCTGATAAAGATGAGCTTCGTTCATTCACTTCTCATGTTTTCTACAGTTGACTGAGTGCCCAGGCAGGACCACAAATAATGTATTGCTTTTTTTAATAACATAATTTACTGTGATTTTTATTAACATGACAGTTTGAACTGAATAAAACTATTTTAACCAAAAGGACTGTGAATCCCCTGACAACTGCTTCATATCCTCTGGCACGTCGTCATGGTATAACGTCCAACCAAGGCTGTATTCCCGTTCTTTTGCTTTACGGAGCCAGAAATAAACAAACATGTGTGGTTGAAATTTAGCTCTGTTATGAGTGAGCGTCTCTTCAACTTTCTCCCAGAAATCCCAGGCTGTCCCTCAGCTGGATTAGTCAGGAGAATGAGCTTCCCGCATCATCCAGTCCAGGAAGTGGGAGTTTTGTTCTACAGAAGTATGAGTAATTCATTCCCTGCTCTGACACTCTGCAGAGTATTTGATCTCAGCCCCGCTGGGAACGCGCTCCATCTGCACGAGACACCCCTCCCAGTTAGCATTACCGTCCTATCTGTAACCTCCGCCGTGTTTTTCTTCCTCACTCGACGGCTCGCACACAGTTTCCTCCTGTTTGTCTGGCTGCTCAGCGTGTGTCATCAGCGAGCGCATACTTTCCCCACTGCGGAGTGTGTGATTCTTGCTCTTTCTGTCCTTTCTCCTAGTCGGAAGCACAGTGTTTTTTTTAATGGCTTTCCTAATGAACTCGGACTCTTTTCCCAGGAGGCTGGTGTGAGGCCATATTCTTGTCTATTTACTCTTTCCTCATGGTGTTCTCTGAGAGGAGCAACTTCCTGCCAATAACTGCATGTGCGACCCATAATTCCAGAGCACTACCTCACCGTATGGCCGCTGTAACATAGACCAAACACCATATGTTCATTAGCTTTCCCACTGCTGCCTGGATTCTGACTTCACAACAAGTTAGTAAAAACAAGCACAGAGACAAAAGAGTATGTACGTGCTAGTTAGAGGTTACATACTATGATAGTTTTAATGATAAATGCATATTAATAGAATTTTGCCAACTTCAAGTTCAATTTTATTTCTAGAGCGTATGAAACAAGGCTGACCAAAGTGATGCGCAACAAACAATATATTACTGAAGAAAGTCATAAACAAATTAGAACATGTAGACCATTTGTTTAAAGGAATTGTTTACCAAAAAATTATTGCTCAACCTTTTGTTCCAAAGAACCCTTTTGTTCATCTTTAGAACACAAATTAAGATTTTTTTTATGAAATCTGAAAGCTTTTTGACCCTCCAGTAGGTGGCAATGCAACTGACACTTTAAGGCCCAGAAAGTAAGGATATTGTTAAAATAGTCCATGTGACATCAGTGGACCAACATTTTTTTTAAATGCTTAAATTATGATTATAAAACGATACTGAAAAGAGCTTCTGGGCACAGCAATACAAAACACACAGTAATATAAAACGACATAAATATGTTACTAAATATTACACATTTGTATTAAACATTTAATAACACAAAAATAATGCATTCGTTTAAAAATTATTGCCATTTAAGAGACATTTCCAGTATTTGGAGACATTGCATGACTTACTTTTATCGGAGCTCCAGAAACATTTATACAAAAATACAGCATTTATATCACATGAACTCCCTCCCATGTGGAAGGTTTCTGATCTTAACTGGCTGGAAGAACGTGAGCCTGAGGAAAGTTGAAATTCCTTCTGAATCTCACAACATGTCAAACTTAAAGTTGAAACTGTAATGGAAAAATGATGCTGGAAACTAATACCATTGTAATGTTTGGACTGTGAGTCAGTCAGATGAGAGCACTAGCACGGTATTTGGAGTATTTTATCACACTCCTACATCCTGTTATGGGAAACATGTTTTTGGACTTATCTCTGCTGTGACCCCCAGCTATAGCTCACATTCTGACATCTTCTATTGTTTCGCTGTAGTGTGTTTATGCATATACTGATTCTCATTGGAGAACCGATGACATAAATAAGTGCAGCCTTAAATCTGCAGATGGCAGCAGTAACTTGTAAGACGCTGTAAATCCATACGGTGACCCAACTTACATATCACGACAGAGGAAGAACACCACCAAGAGATGATCTTGGACTCAATGTCACACTAATGCGCCATCTGATGCAACAGGTCCATCTGTTTTAATGAATTGTTGAGCCACGAGCGCAGCAGATGCCGTCAATGTTATCGGAAGGACCCTCAGCATGAAAAGACCGCTTACAAGGATCGCTTCCTGATGGGACGTCCGCTCTAATGTCCCTAAGGTCTACTCAAAGACATTTTTCATCAGCAAGAACAAAAGACCATACACGAAAAGTCAAATTAAGCATCCTTTTACATTTTCCTTACCACTTATGTTTGTTCTCTATGTACTCAGAAATCAGAACCAAAATGTGAATTTTTGGGGGTAACTGGCTTGTTCAGAGACCCGCTGGTGTTTAAGGTGCTCTAAGCTGCACCGTGGGTGGAATCGGGCTGCAGGATGGTGGCAGTGGTCCAGCTGTCGTTTTGTAATCATATTACTGTAATTAGGTAGTGTACTCCATAATCCACTTCAGTCAAAACACTGGCCTGTGTCTGACTCACCCTCATGCCTCTGTCACCAATTACCAACAGACAGGTTCCCTTCTTCAGCGGTTCTAGCTCATGAATCCTGTGTGTGGATTAATCTTATGGTAAATTTAAAGGTTAGGCCCATGTATTTCACCCCCCAATTCAATGTCTCATTAGGTGTAAGCATACGAACGGCTCATTATGAGACTCTTCATGAAAATTGTTTTGAGTGTGGATGCTTTCTTCATAGTTTGGCTGGTTAGTACATAATTTGAGATGATAATAAACATGCCGGTAATTGAGTTTAAAAACTAATACATTTTCTTTCTGCCATAGTGTGTCTGTGCTCTTGTTTTCCGTCTCAAGTGTATTTGGCTGAATTTCTATAGGTGTGTCAAAGTTCTCTGGGGTTAGAGTTTATGCGTGAGGCCTGCAGGTGGAGCAACAGCACCAGCTTATGCACCATCTATAGGTAAAGCCATATGTCAGAGACTATATGAATGTATATGTACTCTGCTCATTTGATACACTACCAGTATGTATGGATTCTCAGAGAGACATAGAGGCTAGAGGACAAACTCTGCCCTTGTGAGAGAAGATGAGGTTAAATCACAGAGCCTCCCATTCTACATCAAGTCATGATCTATAATGATCAATCATCTCCAATGATTTCACATTAACTGACCCAGTCTGAGATTCTTTTTTCATTTGTCTGCAAGAAAGGGGTGGGATAAAACTGATGCTGAGTTTATGGTTGCACAGCACTTTGCATTTGCGCATGGATCAAAATTAATGAGAGCCATTTATCTTTATCTCATCTGTCTATCTAACCTGATTCACAGCTATCTCCCTTTCTTCAACGAAATGCCAAAAGCAATTAATGTCAAGTTCTATTTCATGTACAGTACTTAAAGAAATCTTTATATTCACTAAAAATAAGAAAAAATGTATGATGGTGTCTGTAAAAATATTAAGCAGCATACCTTTTATCAATGACGATTAGAATGATTGCACAACAATATATTTTTAATATAAAAATCAAAACAATGCGTGTCAGTTGGAAATATCAGCTTACATTTCCAAACGTTATTTTTGTCATTAATTGTAATAATGCAGTGAGATTCTGAGAGTCTGCACAAGGAGTCTGACAACAGCCAGTGCTCCACACAGAGATCTGATCTGATCATCATCAGTCTGTCTGGAATCACACGAAGTAACAGAACAAACTGAGACAGACTCAATCCAGAAGAACTGTGGCAACATCTTCAAGATGAAGAAAAGAACCTCCCTGAAAAACTTTGGGCAGTTTTTACAAAAGCTGTAGTACCAAATATTTATTTGATTTGAATTTATTAATTAATAAATGAAATCTATTTATGACATCATTTATAATCATCCTCATTTTACAGCATTTTTGCACAGGTGTCTAAAACTTTGAACAGTGCTGTAGCTTTGCAGTACTTTAGCTCTTTGACCCTCCCCACATAATACTGCCTTTGTTGCCAAAGCCGTCTGTTGCAGTTCTTTACTTGCGCAAGAGTAACGTCAACTGTCGCAGACTACAACTGACTCCTGAAGGAGCGTATGTCTGTTTATATATCAGCAGGCAAGTGTTGTTTATTTACCCTTGCAGCCCGCTGGAGTCATGGACCGTGGCTGTAGAAGATCCCTGAGGACTTAATGTGGTACCTTCAAGCTGTGCAAAAACTTTCTACCTAAACACGTCTGATTTATGGCTCAGAAAGCAGACTTCTACACTGCCGCACTAAGGCAAAGTGCTCTATCCACATGGACAAGACTACAATCTTTTTTGCAAAATTGTATTAGCTTCAGTGTTGGCGAATTAACCGTTTTGTCTTTTGGCCTCCACTAAATTTCTGAGGAAGAGACACTCCTGTAAAAAAGCCCATAATAATTGACTTAATCTTAAAATCATGATCTGAAATTGATCAGCAAAGTTAATTAATCAAAGGGTTAGGTTTAGGTTAATGTTTCAAGGCAATTTTGGGTTGTGCATGAATTGGAATCAGGCTGGTTTGAGCACTAAGACAACTATGAGCTTAATCATTACTATACAACATTCCAGAAATAATGAGTCATGTACCAACAGCACCGTAATGTTATGAAAACAAGATCAAGAATACAGGCATCTGGCTTCATCTGCGAGATTAACGGCAGGTGTGAGGAAACCCGCATTTTAATTTCACTGGTGTTGTTTAAAACATAAACAGTTTGCGTATGGTGTTTCCATAAACTAACCAAAAATATCAATTCTATCATTATTTACTGAAAGCTCATGTTGTTTCAAACCCATACGACTTTCTTTTCTGCATTGAACACAAATGCATACCTTTTTTTTTTACATACCTTTTATAAAATGAAAGATAAAATGAAATCTGGATAAAAAAGCATTAGGTTTAGAGCAATGTGAGGGTGAGTAAATAATTCATTTCTGAGTCGACTGTCCTCACTTTTCAGCAGTTTTGTTTTAGTCTGTTGAAGTGTAAGTGAAGATGGAAACCAGACAGTGAGACTGAATTGTTTGAGGTGTTCAGAGGCAGAAAGAGTTGAGAGCAGGGTCATGAAGCAAGGCCAGCCACTGACAATGACAACTTCCAGGATTGAACTGTAATCGCTACTCTACAAATATCTTTTGCACTTTGCTCCTCCATCTTTGTGTGGGCAAATAAAGAAATAGAAATACCAGAGGAAATCACATTAGAGGTAATAAGGGCTGTTTGTTGACATAAGGGCTGCCCACACGGCAGAGGGGAACAATTGTTTGCCTAGTAATTCAGATAAATCACTCATAGCAGACTGTTGCTGAATGCATAAAAGGAAGTGCTAAACTTCCTGCTAAACTGCTAATTGAAGAAAAATAATCAAATCATATGTCTTAGCAGCTTTTGTAAGAAATTATGTAAAATCAGTTTTTCCTGTGTATATGTGGTTAACACATATAAAGTACTGTGCAAAGTCTTAGGCCACTAGTATTTTTACCAACATAAAATGGTTTTAAGTGGGTTATTTCTATCTTTTGCGGTAGCGTGTCAATTGGAAATATCAGTTTACATTTCCAAACATTATTTTTGTCATTAATTGTAGTAATGTAGTGAGATTATTGTCTGACAACAGCCAGTGCTCCACAAAGAGATCTGATCTTCATCCAGTCTGTCTGGAATAAAGAGGTAGTCAGATGTTCAAAGAGACCTGTGGCTGTTTTTTCCTCTTTCAGTCTTTATCCAGATGACTGGAAATAAAAATAGAGCCATGCGGGCACGTGCACTGAATTTCAACTCTCAAAGCTAGCGTGCCTTCACTTCCCAGGATGTGTTAGAGGCCGAGCGGGGGTCATTCTTCACCTCTGTGTGAGGTGAGTTCAAACACAACAGAGGGCTTTTATGGGGTTACCATAACATCAAACTCTCATTCGGTCATTACGTGACAAATAGCGCACAATGCTGGACCTGTGCCCGACGTCCCGGGAGATATCAGTAACCCTGGGAACGTGCTGGGCTTACTTTTCACAATAAAGCCTTCTCGTTCTAGTGCAAACATCTGCACTTGAGTTCAGTTCCACTTAAGCGATTCAGTTGATTCATAAAGGAGCATTCCTGAGAACCCCCGTCACACTTATGTGGTCAAACTACTCACAGCTCTGTCATCTTCATATCAAGTCTCTTTCCTGATCAATAGTGATCAATCATCTCTAAAGATTTCACATTAGCTGAGCTAGACTGGGATTTTCTTCACATTTATCTTAAGAAGAGGGTGATGCAGTAAAAATGTATCGAAAACCTGCTCAAATACTGATGACAAAACGCTTAAACATGAGCATGAGATTATGATTGCAAAGCACTTTCCATATGTGTTTAGAGTCATTTATATTTCCAGTATTCTGTTTTACCTCCATCGTTTTATCCGTTTCAGGACAGCAGTATTTAATGTTCAATTTATTAACAGCACAAACACCAGTCTGGTATTGTTTTATACAATAGTTTAATAAACTGTTAATACTGAGTAACAATATAGCCAGTTACTGTCTATTTTTTCCTCTGCCGATAAACAAAGCCACAACAATGTGTCAAATGAGTGAGTAAGCATGCGTTCACTGAAGGAATCATTATTTTTGAACAAATCAGTTGAGTAAATGATTCAATGACTCAGTGAAGAAAAACTTGGAAATGACTCACTCATAAAGAGAGTCACTTTTGTTGCTGAATGCATGTGTGTTTTAGAACACATTAGTTTAGGGCAAACACATATTTTAAAAAATTTTTTTTAAGGAAATTCTGAAAAATCGTGCTGTACAATGTGTTGCATTGCGTCAAATCAAATATGTTTCATTGTCAGCAACAAGCACTTCCTTTTAGGCTAACAATTTCCTTTTGAGCAACACTTCTCCATGTGGCCTGTCCCTATGTCAACAGAATGCCTAATGACATTTAATATGATTTGCTTACAATTTTTTCTTTCTTTTCCTAATTTGCGCAGAGTGAAAGACATTATGTCCTTCAGCAGAGCACTAAAGGCCAGTACTGCACTGACAGAAGATAAGCAGAAGGTTTTGCTGACTCACTGGCCTGTGTTTTAAATGAAGCAAATATGACATAAATGTATATTGTAAAATACATGTAGATTCCAGAGAGAAATACACAATATATATTCCTACATATGTTCATGTAATGTTCATCATAACGTTCCCAGGGTCCCATATAGTCCCTTTCGCTCTCTGTGAAGATGAGGCTACAATTCAGAACCAAAGAATTAGCCACGCACCTTTTCAGCTGGAACTCTACACCACACACGTCTCAATTACAGATTTGTTGAATAATTATAAGCTTTTATTATGCTATCAACTTGCTTTAGAAGATATCTGATATCAGCGCAGCTTTTGAAACACGAGCCGTCTTTCACAGAAACTAATCATATCGGCCCATTACAGACACTAGAGGGATCATGACCTCCTCATGTTTTACTGAAATTAATACAATGAAAGAAAAGAGCACTGTGTATGCGTCACATGAAAATCTATACTCTAATCTAATCCTATCGCACAGATTTTATTTGATGCCAGTGACTCAGTCTTTTATTCTAGATTTCTTGAAAGCTAATTCAAAGGGATAAGATTCAAAAGGTTAAACGCAGTCGATTCATAATTTCCAAACAGTAGGAGATGACAATTACAGTATGCTCAGTGTAAACAATGTAGGTATGCAAGACTAACTATTTAAATTTATGATGATTGCTGAATTATCTTTGAGGATCAATAAGCAGAAAAAACAAGTATTTCCATAGAAAATCATTAAAAAACAATATACATACAAGCAATTGCAAATAAAGTGCAAATGTGCTATTCACTGAAAAATGAGATTTTATCTCCTAACTAATTAAGTAAACTGAAAGTGAATTGTCAAATCTGTAAGTCAACAGTCTTTTAACTAGTCTGGAAAAACAGCCCCTGTGTAAACTCTGTAATCCATTAGTTGTGAAATCACAGACGGCATTGTCAAATACTCCATATCTTCAAAGAGGAGCATGAATTGAGCTTTAAAGTGCCGCAAGTACAATAAAGAGATAAAGGTTCCCAAGTTCACTAAATTGTATCACAATGTAGGTATGCTTACGAACAGCTGCTTTGCATTCATTTAGATATGTAAGATTAATATGAGGTTTAATCACGAGACTTTTCTTATCATTTTGAAGTCATTGTCTGTTTCTGAGTGTACTACATCTCCCATCCTTAAAAGTTTCACATGTTGGGATGTAACTAAATCTCTGTCTTTTTAAGTGCCTTCTCCTTTGCTCCTCAGTGCATGAAAGGAGGAGGGAGGTCTTCATCTTATCCATGGGAGTTTCCCTTTGGCGCTAACATGGTGGGATTCCTGGAATTGTACTCATTTTGAAACTTAACTGCCAGTGTGACAGGTGTGCCCATGGTGTATGTGTAACGGCTCACTTTGAAACCCTTGCCGTGTAAGCCTGACAGGATGTGAAGGGCCTCACAGTCTGGGAAAGTATTCTGTGCTGTCACACAAGAACATATATGTTTCAGACATTACAACATGCTTCAGGAAACATGAGATATTTCTTGTAAATGTTTAAGGTATTAACATACTGTACATATGTGCTGTTATTTATAGATGTACTGTACACCGTATATACAGTATAGAGTGGCTTCCAAAATGTCTGAGAACAAGTGGGATTTAAGTGTCATTTAATCCTGGAAATAGGAAAATTTAGGTTTTAAACAAACTAAATCAAAAGGATTAAACTCTTGAAATTGTTTAAAAATAATAATACAATTACATAATAAAATAAAAGTGGTAAGGATGATCTATTTGACTAAGAATCAGTTTGAAAGCTGTCATTATTTTTGAAATTCCATTTGGCATCACTACAGAAATCACTTGAAAAGCTGAGATGAAGCAGACAGCAACAATACATCATATGGGTCTTGATCCTTTCACCTTGCATCCTACTAATTCAAAGAGGCACCAGAAATCAGATGCTCGCTGGTCACGCAAAGCTTCATTAGCCCCCTGAAAATACACACTCTTTTTTACCACAGTCTCACTAAGATCTCCTTTATTCCATTTTGAAACGGTATGATGCTCATTCGAATCTGCGGTCAGTGAAGATGATTGGTTGGAAACTTATGCACCTGAGGACATAAAATGAAGTGTAATCAAAAACCAAAATGGTCCACAAACATGGCAGAACACCTTGTTACTGGTGGCTGATGAAAGCTAAGCGCAACCTAGCTTTCCTTACAATGCTGCATGGGAAAGCAAAGCTGTGTGTGAGTTTAATGAAGAGAATCTGAAATCAAAACAAAGGATGAGTGTGTGGGTTATGTAACTGTGATTATGGGGCATTAGAGTAATCTGCTCCACACTGTTTACTGCAGACAGAGCAGCTGCTCGCGATCGCCTGCACACTCATACAGTAAGAGAGGGACGGCAGTAATGGTGTTACTCTGAAGCAGACAGGAAATCACACACAGCTCAGATATACTGCCAATGTGCCACAACATAATACTGCAGTGGTCGACAATCACTCATGGCATCTCACTAAACACACTATAAACACGTGCTTGTCCCTGCATTAATTGTACACACAATACCACATTAAAGTCTATTCACATCTCCTCTTAAGTCCTGTGCGAACAAGATCTAGTATTAGGTCTGTCTCATCTCATTACGGCCCATGTTCAATGCCAGATGCTTAGCGTTTTCATGTCAATGTCCATACTATATGGTTCATCCATGACCCTGTCTGCCCAGACAAAGCTCTGTTTACACACACACACACACACACACACACACACACACACACACACAGGCACCTCGGAGTGACTAACAGCAGGATTTTATGGTCATAAGTAAGAAACTGCCATTTTAGCACTGGTCAGCTTCAACTATGACAGCTGGACTTTATGTGTCTGCCAGTAGCTTTGGAGAGCTATCAGCTGTTCAAGTTTAAAACATGTAGGGACAAAGCGTTCTTAGAGACTCTGGACTTCTGTTTTTGTGCATCAGACACAGTGTGTATGTTTGGGCCTGGTCATTAAATTACACATAGGGGTTGATTTTGCTAAACGCAAGTCAAGGTTTTGACTAGACTATTAGATATTACATATTAAAATAAGAATTATAATACTACAATTCTCTATTCTGCCTAATTGGTTTAAAAAAAACAAAACACTATAATTGCTATAATTATTATCAACATTACACCATTAAAATGTACAGTATGAAAAATGCTTATGCCTAGATGATTGTGCAATCTCATAGGTTGTTAACGTAATCGATAATAAGTAAATTAGAATCATTTCCAGTCACGTGACACCGTAGACTGGAGTAATGGCTGCTGAAAATTCAACATTGCTATATTGCAGGAATACATATATTTTCTATTTTTAGAAAATAGAAAACAGGTATTTAAAATGATAAAATATTATTATATGATTCAATATATTATTGAATTTTAACAAATTTGATCAAACCATGCGCAGTTCAATATCAATGCTAAAAATTGTTGCCTGTTGGTTGACCCAGTTTTAGATTGCTGTTCATTGGCAGGATAACTTTATCCACTCGGCTCCACTTTACATGTCCGGGAGGGCTGATAACAGCTGGAAAAAGAAATCCAGATCTTCCAATAACATGGAACGTCAGCGCTGCTGGTGTCTGGAGCCATTTGGGTGGCAGAACGGCAGAACCACTGTTGCAGGCCAGATAAAACAAAACTCTAAGTGTGACATTAGGGGAAAATTGTTACACCCCTTTAACTCCTGCTATCGTTTTGTTAAATAGCAGTATGAACATGCAGTGAAGTGCCTGATCATGTCTTTGTCATGCAAGGTTTGCTGAGAGACATCAACAAATATTTGAGTCAGCAATGACAGAGGTACAGTATCAAGTTATCCGCAGTCAGACAGATCAAGAAATGTCAACTGTCTGTGGTGGTAATGAGGAAAGTATGGAGTTTTAAGCCATTAAGCATGGCTGACCTCCAGGCTAGAGTTCAAAGAGGTTTCTTTTGGCAGCTGTGGGAGTTAAAAGGAGTTGAGTATCAAATGAGAGCAAAGCAGTCAAAAAGCACATCTTAGATATGAACCGCCGCTACTTCCTCAATGCAGTGAAATGCGATATACAGCAGTGGGCTTCTTTTGAAATACGACTGAATAAAAGTTGATCTGTCGGTGTGGGTGGTGTGCTGTTAGAATAACATTCTCATTTGCATTTAATGTGGAAGGTGCAGTTTGTGTCAGATTATTTGATATACTTCAAATATTTAGAATTCATTATGATTTCTCACCAAATTTCCAAAGCATTAGTTTTCATTTCAATGCCACAATTAACATTTGGATGAGTCTGACTTTAAAAAGATATGGTTTACATAAAGTTTATTAGTTTTAAAAAGATAAAACATGAAAAGCAAAAGATTAGAAGAGAATAAAAGTGAATTTAGTGCTGGGAAAACGGTCTGGCGTTTGTTTGCAGATGCCCTTTGCTTGGATATTTTGGCGGCACTGTACAGTGTCCTTGAACTACATTTAACTGAAAGCATTTTAGTGCATTCATATGCTAATATGTCAACAGTAAAAGCTGTGTCGGCATACTTTGTACTATTTCAGAGCGCGGCAAAACTGCCAGACCATATATGGCATTTCCTTCCTCAGTAAAAGTTGTAGCAGTGCCAGGCACATAGCAGGCTGTGAATGTGTGCCAAGAGAGAGCAGGAAATCACTCATATATCTTTAAGATAAGAAAGGGTCGGCATTTTGGGTACACAAAGAACAAAGCGCAGCTGTCACGGCTGTTTCCTGCGTGTGCTCGCTGCCATTGCTGTCTAATATCGTTATCTTCTGTTGTCAAGTACACATTATCACACAGGTTTACTCAACTGAGCTGTGAATACACATTTATGTCACAGTTGCATGTGATCCTGTTGAATCTGAGCATCTGTATCCAGGTCAAAGTTTCTTCAAATGAGCCTTTTTTTTTTCTTTTTGCCGGAATCTATTTATTTTTACAAGCTAAATAAGCAAAGTCATGCCAAAAGTGCTACAGGGAAAAAAATAAAACACTAAAAACATATATGTCGGCATATCACTGCATGCCCACGCATGCCGCTCTCTTTGAACATTCATCTAAACTATGATCCTTCAAGATAAGGGGCAGAGTAGCAATACAATACTTGTCAAAGATATTTACAGCCCTGCCGTGCAGGAAACAATAGGACAGAACAATAAAGGGTCCTTGAGGCACTCAAATAGTTACTTGAATGGCGTGCATTCAAATATATGTTACGTTGAAGATATTGATGATCGAAATGATCTGGGAGGCACGCAGCTGACCAATGGAAAACAACCCAAACCAAACTTCTGAAACGACAAAGAAGTCTTGTGACCACACTGGCCTCTTGTGAACTCTTGATTTTTTTCGTAGCTCCAGCTACTGTGTGCCACATGTTTGATTCTTTATCCCCTTGTGGTCAGCCCTCATGAAGACCACCCTCCAGTCATCTAATCCATAATTGTTTGCAGGTTCAGCTCTGAAAGCCACATTCATCATGACCCCCGTCAGAGTCGGTCAACACTCCCGGCACTGCTTGATCATATGTGCAGTTTGAAAAAGTACCTTTAATTAAACTTTCAGTTTGAAAAAATATGGATTTTACTGTGTGAGTTTATCACCCAGGAGTTAAACATAAACCCAAGCCCCCCTTGTTTTTCACAAAAGTGGTGTAGGGAACACAAACAACCTGGCAGTTGGTCAGCGTGTCCCTTTATAATAGTTATGACAGCAGTAGGTGTCTTCCGTAATTGCTCCATATAAAAAGACGACCATCCCACATTGGGTGTAATGTACTCTGACATTGTCAGCAGCACAGCATGACCGCTGCCAGGGCACAATGGCTCCAAGCAATGTGAATTTCATTTTGTTTAGAGTGAATTAGCCCCCCCTCCCGTGTGACCACAGGGTGCACTATAACCAAAGAACACAGGTAATACTGAACCACGGGTTTACTGGAAGACAGAGATTGCTGAATTAATGTGCTAAGCTAGATAGTTGACAAGAAAACAGAATTACTATTACATTTATATCTTTTTAGATACATTGTTTTGATCCCAACTCAGTTTTTATTGGTGGTTTAAGATGGACAGAAGGGTAAATAAAGGTCATTTTCAATTGTTTCTTTCTATGTTTTGGCTCAAAACAAAGACATAAAAGACGTGTTTTGTCTAGTGCATCGACTTCACAGACGCTACAACATGACAGTTGCAAAAAATGGATTCTACAGACGTCTGGGTGATGAATAAATTAGTGGTGTGAAATTAAAAATAGATAAGTTCATCTGGAGTTTACTGGAACTCTAGTCAGTGGGGACTAAGGTTATAGGGTTCATACTAAAGGTATTCATAAATCCTTATGCTCTTTATAATGATGATCTTAAATCATATTATACTGTACTTGCGAGCTGTATTTACTGAAACACAATGTGGCATGTGTGTGGCATATGGCAAATAGAACAGTGACACTTAACCATATTCTAGTCAAAAAAAAAAAACCTCCTCCTTAATTAAAGAGGAGCAGATAAAGCTATCAGATATCCCACTTAGCACTGCTCACTCTGTGCCGACACCTAAAGCCTGCTGCCATAATGGATATTAAATAGCTGTGCTGCTTTTGGTGTGGTTGCATTAAACAGGTAAACTATTGCACAAGGGTTCGGACAGTTGATCCATCTGGTGGCACAGTCCTGAAAAGGATCTTTGTAGTCAGTGTCATTTAAGCTCCCCTACAAAGTATAGTAACTGTCTGACTGAGAATCTTTATTTCTTTACTTAACAAATACATATTTAAACCATATATTATATATGTTACAGGCAATGTGTGAAATCCGGCATTCTATAGAATGCCTAAGGCCTGACGGTTTTAGGCAAAGTGTGAAATTTCGGGTTTTTGTAAAAACGTTGCATACTTTTCCTAGGCATTCTATAGAATGACGAGTACCGTTCAGGCAAAGTGTCA
>JAUCNO010000663.1:8615074-8640986 GCA_032353835.1 Enteromius viviparus
CCAGCGGGCATTCTATACATTGCCTAGGCATTCTATAGAATGCCGGCATTTCACACATTGCCGGTAACATATACAAAATGATACATTCATTATACAGAATGCAAGTAAAAGAAAATGTATATTTAATATGCTGAGATATAATGTGATTTATCTGCTTTAATTGAGGTAATCTGGGTGTTCTATTAAACCCAAATATTAAACAAGACAAAACTAAACAAAAGAACTGAACAGAAATATTATACACAGCCAAACAAATGTGGTGTGGTTCAGCTTTTTTGCAACACAAAGACTGATTGTTCATCGTTATGGTTTACGTTCCTCCAGTTTTCATAACAAGCTTCATTATTTACTGCCAAAAGTGTTGCAATACATGGCACGTAGCCTGTGAGAAGTGCTATAGGCACAAGTTTAATTGATCACTTTTCCATTTGTCAACAAGCTGTGTGACAAACCCACAATAGTATGTAGTGAGAAATCGGCTGCAAAAGGTGTGACATCGTCATAATACTACTTGTTAAGTTGGAAAGTAGGTAACTGGCTATCACTAAACTCAATTTAGAATTATTGAAGGCAAGTGTGAAAAAAAAGTGGTTTGGCAATGAGTTGCAAAAGAGTGAATTTTAAAGAATGCAAGTGTTTCAAGCTTTCAGTTTTTATGGCTTCAGGTCGCGCAAATCATAAGGCCCTTATATATTACGTCTGTGTGAATTAGCATGTAAGCAGCAGTGACTCACAACTAGGCTTATTAGTACAAACCACAGGATTTTGAGTTGAAAATTATAGGATGTTTTTTTTAGGATGAACTGTGGGATCTGTCATAAAACACACTTTTTGTAGAGACAAAAATGAAATCTCATCACTCTTACTTTTAATATGTACAGTAAGGGTGTAATCCAGCTTTACAGGGCTCACTGGTTTAGAATAAAAGAACAATCAACTTGACGTCAAGTCCGCTTACATACTAGGATAAACTTCAGAGACTGAAAATGTCTGATTGATCGTTCTTTAATTCATCAATGAATAATTTCATAGCAGTACTTCTAGAGAATTTCCAGAGCAAGCCACAAAAGAGGGCACTTATTTCCTTTAATAATTCGGCAGAGTCTCTATTAGGTGCACTTCCTGCTCTGTTTAGCATCTCTCAGTTCAATGTCCCGTCCTCTGCGCCTGTGGCCTGGGCTGAGCTCACTAACACTGTGTGGTCCAAGGTTACAAATATGATTTACAGCAAGCAGAGAGAGGAGCCTCCTTCTCAGAAAGTGGAGAACACATACTGCATCCATGTGAGAGCAGGAATGTGCTGCTGTGTGCTCGCTGTTTATCTGAAGCAGCGGTATGAGCGCGTGAGACTGTGGAAAGAGCACAGGAAAATATGCATCATGAATACTAGCTCACAACTGAGCTGTGTTACGAGTTTAATTGCACTACGGTTGTGTATACAGTCTGCATATTTGTTAGCATTACTGAATCTGGTACAGTACGTAAGATCTGCCCAATATTTTATGCACTTCACACAGGGTAGTTAAAAGAGTCTTGTTTTGTGAAGCATGCAGGCCTGGGAAATTATTGGAAATGAATGTGTTGCCCAGTTCTTGGAAGCAGAAGTATCCACGGAGACTTCTGGTCAGCACACCTTGTTGATTTATGAGGAAGTCCTGAGGGGAGTTTCACTCTGTCAACAGCTCTGCTCATTATACATATTCACGCATCACAAACAAGACCTCCAATATTTCAGAGCACCTCAGACAAATACGATTTCTCACTGAGGTAAAGCAACGTCTATTAATGCTAGAAATTAACATTTACAGTTTGAGAGAGGAAACCTGAAATGCTAACTCACTCTTATGGAAACATATATGACATTAAAATCATAAGACTTGGCATGAATACTAATTTATTTCTAATTTCTATAACATGTTTTTTTTTCATTCCTTTAACTGAAACCTGAACATGGCGCACACAACAACACTACAGCAAAAATAATAGCTCCGCCTCTGCATAAACATTTGGCCGGTGTTTAAAAAATTGTCTTTAGTCCTTGCAACTTTAGGGATCTTATCTATGC
Organism: Enteromius viviparus; assembly: GCA_032353835.1. Lineage (NCBI taxonomy): Eukaryota > Metazoa > Chordata > Actinopteri > Cypriniformes > Cyprinidae > Enteromius > Enteromius viviparus. Next base: position 8,617,140 of record JAUCNO010000663.1, read on the forward strand.
ACTAAGAGCTTGTAACACTCCAAAGAGAAAGGAAAGTTTGAAATTGCATCACATGATCCATAGAAAAGCACCCGCCCACTACAATGATAGGGCTAGAAAAATTTTAATATAACTCTGATTGGATTTGTCTGAAAGAAGAAAGTCGTATACACCTAGGATGGCTTGAAGGTGAGTAAAACACAGGCATTTTTTTTAATTGACATTTTTGGGTGAACTGACCCTTTAACACCCGCCGACCGTTACTAACTCTTCTCTCAAAAGTTACAAAGGACAGGAGACAGAAATTATCATATGCATGCTTGGCTGGGTTAAGTCCAGCTAGAACCTGAGCTACAAGAGTAAAGTTTTGTGAATATTTGAATAAAATATGCCAATAATGCTGGTACATTTAAGGTTATACATTTTTAAAAAGGAAAGTGCAAATGCATGTTGAATCAGCTATTCATAAAGTAGCTGAGCCATGCGACTGTCACATTAGATGGTGACCAGTGACCTCGTCTTAGCACGTTCATGCACTCATTCGTCCTTTTCCCATAATTACTGCTAATCACTTCACCTCTGACCCCTGTAATTGCTTCCTATCAATGCCAACTGTTGACACGCTTAAAATAGGGGATCAACATGGGGCGGGGGGCAGCGAGGGCTGAAACAGCCAGGCTTCCAGTGACCCAATACAACACAGCCAAAGACCAATAATTACACTATTAACCTTAGACAGAAAATGGTTGGTTTTTCCAACCCCTTTGAGAAGAGTAAATACATCTAAAGGCTGCATTCAGTGAAATAGTGTTTGAGGGATAACACTAGATTATGATACAATAAGAATAACGTGGCAAGAGGGCAATAACCTTGCCAGAATGAAAGTGTGTTTTTGTGCCAAAGACAAAAAAGACAGTGTGACTAAAGACTGTAGTGATAATAATATTTCCACTATCAGTGAGACATAAAATACAAGGCTTCAATGGTTGGTCAGTTTATGTATTGCACTGGAAAATCATTACCTTTTAAAGTAATGGAAAAAAGAAACACAGTTTAATGGTAACAACAGCATATTGACCAAATTGAAGCTAAAAATCAAAGTACAAGTGTTAAGAGCATGGTTAATGAGTGAAACATAGGAATTTTCTTACAGTATGCAAATGAACAACACAAGGGTGTAATGTTAAACCAAGAAAACCACAGTCTGACCAGTGATGCTTTTAACTTTAAGAGTAAAAGTTCACCAAAATTAAACATCGTTCTTTATTTACCTTCTTGTTTTTTTTTTCCTTCCCAAGAAAATACAATCCTCAATATTTTTCTCTTTGAAATGTCCAATATCTGATTTGTAATTAGTGTTATTTTTCATTCTGACGGTAAATAGCCTAATCACTGCAACACAACAGAAGAAAATGCATTCAGAGTAGTTCAATAGACTAATAAAGACATCAAAAACAAATCTACAATATCACGTTTTAAGGTTAAATTGCATTTATTTTTCCTTGTTACTGTTAAAAAGTTTTTAACTTCAGAAAGTGAATTTACCAAGGTACTTTTCGTTTTGTTTTTTTTCACTGAACTAATTGCTAACAACTTTTAGGAGAATATGAGTAATTACCAAATAACTATCCAAATATGACTAATTACTTGAAAATTAGTTCTATGAGTTAAAAACATTTAGCCAGAGTCCTCCTTTAAAAGGAAAGACATAAAGAAAGAAAGTCAGTCCTGTTGGAAACAACAGCAAGGTGAGAAAATGATGACAGAATTTCCATGTTTCCTTTAATTGCAGGTCTTAATGTCACTTTAACACAGCTGCTTTCACAAGCTTCAGTTCCCACAGGAATCATGCCAGCATACAGCGGATATAGAGTTTTACAATATTAATCAGAAGCTTATGGAATCATTAGACAGAGGTAATGTGCTGCTCATTATTTATTAACAGTGGTCAGTGCAGAGTTAAACTATACCAGGGTTCTCCAGACCAGCCAGTTAATTGTAATTCCCACAGGAATCTTTCATGTGTGTACACTGGAACTTAAGACAGCTTTACACAAACTCCATCTTTAAAATAAATACGGGTTCAGCAATATAACCCATGTGAACCTAGACTAAATGAATAAAAGTGGTCTTTAAAACAACAACCCATCAAACATATTTAAAAGTATCAAATAGAATGAAATGGCACATCAAAGCGAGCTTTTACTCATTTTTTCAGCTGACCTTGATTCCCCTCCAAACTACGGCCTTTTGGCAGGATCCAGAGGAATCCTGACGGCCCCTAATTAAACTGGGAACGTTATTTTTAGGAGCGTGGCCTCGATACAGCTGTTCCCTTTTATTGAGTAGCAGTAGCGGAGGCTGAAGTTGTCTTTAGGTACCCTCACTGTGGTGCACACAGACAAAGTGAGCCCTGTCTCCGGTTGGCTAAATGGCGTCTCTTTGGATGCCGGTTGCACAATGAAACCAGAAGCTCCAGGCACGAGGCCCAGGCTACTGAAGTGGTCAGAGAGGAGACTCCTAAAAATATCCCTCAGTCTCTCTCTCTCTCTCTCTCTCTCTCTCTCTTCCTCTGTCTCTATCTTCTTCTCTTTTAAATCCTGACTTCTTCTTATTCCTCATCCTTCCCTCTTCTGGTTTACACATAACGAGATGTGTCACGAATTGCTCATTGTGCAGATGTAAGCAGCTGAGGGGAATTAGTTGGCTTGGCGAGCTGTAAAGGACAGTGTGTCAGAGGCCTTTGACACACAGCTTAAAAGGATAGTTCACCCACAAAATGCATTTATTTGCCCTCATGTCTTTTTAAACCCATAAGCTGTTATTTTGTCCATGGAACACAAAAAGAGAATTTGGAAGATTCTTAAAATTCTCCTTTTGTGTTCCACAGGGGAAAAGTAGCAAAGGGTTTTGGGGTAAATGGCTGAGTTCTGATTATTGGGCCAACTTCTTTTTTTTTTTTTTTTAAGGCTACTGTGAGAGCCTGTTCCACCTTTTTTCTTTCTCTATCCATCTATTTTGTGGATATAGAGCATATGTGTCCCTGGACCAGTCTTAATAATCGGTGGGGTATATTTATAGAAATAGCAAAAAATACATTCTATGTGTCAAAATTATTACAAAAAAAAACTTATCTTAGGACATTAAATAAAGATCACATTTCATGAAGATATTTTGTAAATTTCCTACTATAAATACATCAAAACGTCATTTTAAGAGTATTACAGTATGCACTGCTAAGAACAAGAATTTGGACTTTCTCAGTATTTAGATTTGTTTGCACCAGATTTTCAAATAATTATATCTCTGACAAATATTGTCCACTTCTAACAAACCACAAATCAATCCAAAGCTTATTTATTCATAAACTGGTTTTGTGGTGTAGGGACACATATGTTTCAGTCGTGAGATTTCGGCACGTGTCTTCACTGGCACACCTCATGTGAACTCCGGCAGAAATCCTTGAGAGAGCACACTAGAGCCAATAGCAAGATAGGAAAGAAAGCAAGAGAGATATTTCTGACCCCACAGGCAATTGCTTCACAGGGATAGAAATGCCTTTTTGAAAGAAGCTCTGTGAATGTCATGTCAGGACAGAGGCTTCTGTAACCTTATAATAGCTTGAAAGAATTCCTCTTTTATGACAATGTGGAGTAGTGACCTGCAAAAGCCCATGACACGGTCTACCTCATGTGCATACAATGTGAGGTATTCACATCTAAGCTGATATTTGGAACTACAGCATGATCTTTAAAAATTCTGTGAGCTGACTGGAATGTGAGCATAAGTGGAGTGACAGATGACCAATCTTTCTCTGTAGTCACTCTATTCCAGATCCAGTCCATTTTCATTCATTCATTGGCTCACTTCAAGTGATCATGGAGCAACAGAAAACACTAACTCTCTGACTTTTCAACACTCCGTTTTGAGGTGGTCTACTTTAAGGTCTGTGAGAAATGCCCTAAAAGCTATTCGCACATTTATTCTTAAAAATAAAGATGCTTTTTATGATGTCATAGAAGAATCTTTTTTGTCTGAAAGGTTCCATTAAGAACCTTTAATATCTGAACAACCTTTCTGTTCTTTGTGGCAAAGATGGTTCTTGAAAGAATTTGACTGAACACAAATTTTAGTTTTTTTCCCTGTGGCATCGCTGTTAAAAAACATTTTAAGCACCTTTATTTTAAAGAGTATTTGATGGAAAGTGCTATAGAAAACATTGAAGAAACGTCTAATTAAACATTGTTATAATCTCAAAGAACACTGCTGTCAAATTATTAATCACAATTAATCACATCCATATTAAAAATTTTTGTTTACATAATATATGAATGTGTACTGTGTATATTTATTATGTACTGTGTATGTTTAAAATAATGTTATGTTTATATATGAAATGATATAATTAAATAAACGTAGCCGTGGTTAGTTTAAGAGACTTGTAGTGTGTATATATAGATATCAACATGTACATACCGTTTATTTGACATAGAAATGGTGATTTTTATTATTAAAATAATGTTTCAATTCAATGCAACATTGGTGGAAAAATATAGTTTGCTTTAAAAATGCCATAATGATCTTGGATGGATTTTTTCTTGGAGCTTTTATGAAATGATGTATGAAGCTGACTTTTCCAAACAGAAAAAGCCTTTGCTTTAGGAGTGTTTTAAAACGCAACCTACACACAGCTCACTAGGTTTTGGACCAGAGCCATCATCAACTCAACAATCTCTTGACTGATGAAGCGGCTCAGCGGGATGCGTACAGTTTCTAGTATCTCCTTGTGACCCACATTTATAGCACTATACTTCTGTGCATTCAGCGTGAACTCCCATATCACGGCTAACATTTGGAGACCTCACAACTTCTGATTTATACACTCTTTTATAAATCACACACTCTCACATGTCTGTACGTTTGAGCCTTTACAGCCCCGGATGCTATAAAAACCTCCATTGTCTCCACATTTCCTTTGTTGTTGTAGTGTCTGGAGGCAGTTTGCGGAGATGTATGGAAAGCCTGACTGAGCCAATGCTGACATTAAGCCTGAAAGAGCACTCTGTGTCCAGGCAGAACAGAGGCGCACACAGGCATCTAACACGCTCACCCAAATTAGCGGGCCCCAGTCGGCGTCCCATCTGACGCATAATTACAATAGTCACTGCAGTTGTCTGGGCACAAGTTCAACTCCTCCTCAAAGAGACAAGATAGTTAACAGCTTGTGTGGCAGTGAAGACTGTGATATAAGAGCTGACCAACCACTAATTACAACACCTTGATTTGAACCCTTCCATGCGTAAAAATAAAGAGCCATTATGGGTGACCACTTTATAACACGTAACAGCGCTCCTTTTCTGTGGCTTCATGGCTGAACCCCGACCATCTGCAATCAATGAAAACATCCTACCACCAAGTGCATTATTCACAACCAACCTCATCATTTACAGTCCCCTAAACAATGCTTATTTAGGGAAGAGGGTGGTGCTATACGTCGCATGCTGGTTCTCATTAAACTGTACTGTGGAGTGAATGGATGCCTCGGCCTGTCTGCTTCAGATAAGCCCACTGATGAGAGGCTGGGCTTGCTTCTGTTTTAGAGAACGACTGATCTGTAATTTGGAGACTTTCTGAATAGCTGAACCATGACCTGATGAGCTGTTGTATATGAACTTGGTAAACTCATAATGTGTATTTCGGCAGACTGAGGCTAATGCTGTTATACTGAAATAGACAAGGGGATTATAGCCATACAATGGAATATATTAAATATTTATGTATACATCAGTTCCAAAAAGCTGCACTACAGGACTTTGTATTAGTGCTGTCAAACGATTAATCACAAGCAAAATAGTTTTTGTTTACATAATATATGTTTGTGTACCGTGTATATGAATTATGGAAATGGAAATGCACACATACACAGTATATATTTTAAAAATAGTTACATGTATTTATTTTCTTAGAATTTATATTTTATCTAAATATATTTAATGCATAAACATAACATATTTTTTTAAAATATATACATGCTTGTGTGTATTTATATAAACATACACACATATTATGCAAACAAATCTTATATATATATATATATGACTGAATCTAAGCACAGTTACACCAAACTAGTCAAAGTAACAAATAGTTTAAAGTGCAGTTCAGTCAAAAATGTAACATCTGTCATCATTTACTCACCCTCATGTTGGTCCAAACCTGTAAGACTTTCTTCCTTCTGTGGAACATAAAAGATGAAAAATGTGTCAGATTTGTTGTCAATACACTAAAAGTCAATTGTGTTTAATATTATTATAAACTCCACTTTACATGGACAAAACCAGTTGAATCAGTCTTTAAAATATCTCCTTGTGTTCAACAGAAGAACGAAAGTTATACAGCTTTGGAAGATGAGGGTGAGTAAATGATGACAGATGTTTCATTTTGGTAGTCCAAATACTTTTTTGGGGTCACTGTACATTACCAAAGGCCACCCTGACCAAAAAAAGACTCTTAATACATCCAGCTAAAGGAACAACAGAACTGCTAATTCAACCAAAACTGCAAAGGATCCAATTACACTCAATAATAGGACACGCACAATGTGAGTGACAAAGCCTCTTTCCGCCTCTCGGATAGAGACGTCGCTGTATACACAGAGCCTGACACCACATGTGAAAGGATTAGACCTGTAAGATACAGCAACACAAACATTTCTGTTCTAAAGTAAGCTGTGGTAGGGCTCTGGTCCATGAAAGCGGCAAAACACTCGCTTAGTTTTCAAAGAAACTTAAAGGAGCATGAAAGATGAATGACGGCAGTTGAAGCTTGGCCGGGGAACGACCTTGTGGATTTCTCCACTCTTTCCCTCTGGCATACTGAGGCCCAGCGCTTTGTTCAATCTGTTGAGAACTGAGCACATTAACAGCCATTTGTTACTGGCACAGGTACATTATGTAATTCAGAGTCAGACACACCCTTGGTAAATTAGGACTCAGGACTGCCGTGATGGGACACGTTCACACATAAAGTAACACTGCCTTATCTCAGTTCACAATTTTTAAAAATACGCTGAGTAGGCAATGCCAATAGCATTATAGTTCCAAGAGGCAGCATTCTTTCAATCAGCCGTTTTTTATGTATAACAACTGCCGGGATGCACTGGTGACATGTAAGACTGTGTGAATGTAATGAATGCTCTTTATGAGGCAGGTCTATGCTTGAGTAATAAGCTGGTACACTGGATCTCTGCCAGTGCAAATACTCTCAATATAACTGATGTCTTTCGCATGGATTTTTTTCCCTTCACTAATATGCATGATGAGCATTAAATCATAGTTACGCACAAAGAAATGATGGACGATTTGCTGTTTTTCGTGATAGTATTGTTAGAGAAGTGTTCTTGGAGCACACTGGGGCCATTGTGTACAAGGTTTTTAGTAAGCGGCTGAAAAGTTGAGTTTTATCGGATAACCTTGTAGTTTTAAGATCAATAGCATAATTCTATACAAGCATACAGACACTTAAAGATTGTGTGTCAAAGAAAGGCCTTGCGTGAATAGACTTGCCATATATACAAGTACAGCATTATTTCGCACTTATATGACTTCAGGTTTTTTTTTTACACTTCAGCAACTTGTGTGACATTATGTTCTACAGAAAGAGTATCTTACTTTTAGCATACAATTTGGTCAAATACACCACTGTTCTAATGTTTGGGGTTGTTTAAAAAAAAAAAAAAAGAGAAATTAAACTTTTCGAAACTTTTACAATGCTTTCCGAAGGATCATGTGATGCTGAACATGTTACAAAACATTTCATATTAATGCTTTCGCTGTATTTTTGTATTAAAATGGTATGATGAAGAAGCAACTATACTGTGGAACTAACGTCTTAATATTACACAGATTATAGATCAGGTACAAACTGCTTCTCACTGCAATATTATTAGGATTTTCTGGCAACAAATTGAGAGCATTGAAGAGGAAGCAATCTAAATGATCCTGATGTATTTGCAGTATACTTGGTATCTAGTGTAAACAGATCTTCAGTATATATTCCAAGTATGGCTATATGAACCCAGCGCTTGTCATGCCCATTGATAGGCACGTTGCATGGGGTGTATATATCTATATATAAATATCTCTATTTACCGCTCCCACTACACAGTGACTGTTAAGCCAATGACCCTGATTCAGAGAAAAATTCACTAATTGTTTGTGATTCTCTGTAAAAAACAGCAGCTGGATGACATTCCTAGATCTCTCATCTGTCTGTCTTTGAACAGTTCAGGTGCGAACTAACTTTAATACATATGAATAGATAAAAACCCAAGCAGTCTTATTTATAGCATTCAGGTGTTTGAAAGCTCCTCTCTATTCCCTCGCAGGCTTCCTTATCTGACAGCTCACACTGCTTCATCGGTCCGCTGGCTGTCTGCAGCACACCACAAAAGCTTGTGTCTGTTTCCAGTTACAGTTCAGAGAGTTCCTTTAAACCTGGATATGCGCTCACCAATGAAACCACATGTCTCCGCGTCTATCGAGGTTTCCCTCTCTAGTGATCTGCTGTTTGTTATAAAGCAGAAATTCAAAGTGAAGGAACTTTTTCTCACCTGATATCACATCTTGGCACAGACTGATAAATGTGCAGATGTGAATTATTGAGAGCAAGTCTGAAACAAAGAGATATTGTTGTATCGATGTGCGTGAGGCGCTGGGACATTATTCGGTCACAGTCCTATAATGGCACACTTGGTGTCCCACATAACCCCCATGAAGAAACTTTGGGGCCGCAGCCAATCACTTGGTGTTATTTGCTGCCACATCCAGCAGTGAGTACAGAACAGACCGATCCTAAAATACCAGCATGGATTCTAGAATAGTCACTAGCTCATTTCCATTAATGCCGTGAAGTGCATGAAGGAAAGTCTATAAATACAAACACACTAGCAGATATTGAGGATGTTTTTTTGGTCTGCTAGAAGTTAAAAGCAAATGACAAATGGATATTTAGGTCATATATTTTACAGTGGATATTCAAAGTAATATTGATCTGCACATACAGTACTCCCCCTTTTCAGATATTTTATAATAATTTATATTTCTAAAATCACAACAACTATAAAATAGCACAAGCGGAAGTGATGGAATAAAGCTGTGTGCAAAAATATATTATAATTTTATAATTATAAAGGCACACATTAAACAGCAGAAGTTTAAGTAATGGAATTAAATTGTGCACAAAAATATTTGATTTTAATGTTATTATTGTAAATGTCTGGAATGGGCTTATAAATAAGAAATGCTATTTTTGTATTTAAACACATTTGACATTTTGAGGTTTTTAAATACAAAATAGTATCTTTAAGATGCTGGCCATGCAGGAAATCAGCAGTCTAATAAAGAGGTTTATCGCTAAATTACCTATACCTGTATTTTGAAGTTTAAATGTATTTAAATGCAAAAAGGTATAAAAACAAAATAGTATTTTATAGTATTGGCCTGATAAAAGTCATCAAACCTATGGAAGTAATGGAATTTGAATTGTGTGCAAAAAAAAAAAAACATTATCTACCTAAAATATCTGCACTATTCAGTCCCCCCAAAAACTGATTGATTTTATTTAAACATATTATTACTAGTAATATAATTACTACATATGTTGCTAAAATGTTGTTATAGCTTAGATTTATTAGATTCTATTATTCAAGTAGAATTAAACTAAACTATATATATACACTGTACATACACACAAAATACACAATATCCATAAAAGTGTACAAAAATACTGTCTTCTACAGTATAAGTCATAGCTATTTTGATCACAAGGTATAAGATCATAAAAAATCACATATCTTTTCAAACTTTTGTCAGTATTGTGCATCAGCGATGGAAGACGCATGCAAGTGGCACTAATTTATGGCTCATGAGTCAGCAATGATCAATGATAAAATCACTAGTGATTATGATTCACCATGACAACGGACATCAAGCTGTATTAGATTAGAGACAATTCCATGCGGACAGACTCTCTGTTTGATTAATTAGCAGCATGATGAAGTGCCCTTCTCACTCACTAAACAGCGTCACCTTTCAGATAGGAAATTAAGTTTTGTTGACATGCCAAAGAAGTAACTGAAAGTCACATGCCCTGTTTGGCTTTATCTAGGATGAAAAGTAAAGCTGATTATATTGAACCCTTCACAATCGAGGGGTCTTGTCCCTCACACAAATACACACACACACACACACAGCCTGGCCTCTGTTAAAGGCTGGCACAGGTTCACCAGCAGCTGGTGAGGGCAGTTAACCGGGTTTGGCACATGGCTTTTACACCTTAAAATTGCCCTTCATCGATTAAAGGCCCCTGGCTGTCCACTCTATCAACAAAGATGAAGAGTGCAAAGAAAACAAATGAGACAGCGCTACCTCTTTATCCAGGCAATGTGCCAAAACAAGCGTCACAGGCCTGGCTGGACATTTCCATGGTGACCAAAACGCCAGTCTGCCAGAAGAGCAGCTGCTAAATGGGTAGCAGATTAGGCAAACAGACTTACAGAGAGTCGAGCACTGTGTGTTCGCTGCAAAGAATGAATAAAAGACAATCTGCCAAACCCAGAGAACCAGGACAAAATGACTTTTATTCATAGATCAATGCTGCTGCTTTCCCTGGATGGAGAAATTTTGGCGCCAAATGACGCATTTCTTTCTTGTTTCCCCTCCTTTTCAGTGATGCTAGTCTTGGCCTGCAGCTGTCAGATGTTTAGAACTTCTGTTTGTAATTCTTTTACCACCAAGACTGTCAACATGTCCTTGATATAAAGACACTACTTTTATGTCTTTAAAGAACTCAGATTAAAGTGAAGCAGATGCCAGATCACGTGAGCTCCACACTAACTTCCTTGTTTTGGAGCAAACATTTGGAGTTGAATTTCTCGGGTGTTTTAATGAAGATAGAAGATCACAGCAGATCCAGAGAACGTGCTCCCTGAGAAAGGAGAAAGCTAAGGGCCAAGAAGAGGCGACATGTTTGTAAAAGCACTTAAAAATACATGCTACCATTAAAAGTTTGGGGTCGGTTTGATTTTTAAAATGTTTTTAAATCCTCAATCTTATAAAATTATTGGTGCAAGTAAAATGTCCACATTCAAAGATTACAATCATGCATATAAAACATTCTTTGCCCCCTCAGGGCTTCTCCTTGTAGTAGCTGAAAGCAGTATTTATATCTACATCGAGTTTTAAGACAAGATGCTTTTTTGTTTTAAAGTGAAATCCTCTATACCCTTAGGGGTCCAAGGGTGTTAAAAATGAATTGAGGGTCAACTCAAAGTACCAGCTGAGAGGGAATAAACACTGAACACACATACAACAAAAATCTCTTAAGTGCCCATAAGTTTTTAAGATGTAAGACAACTCCTAAATATATGGCATTGCTGAATGGCCGCTATGTGTAGTTGTAAATGAATTGCACCCTCATGAACATCATGTCTAAGAAGAGCATCACGTGGCTAGTCTGTTCAATTCAACAGAGACATTGCACAGACGCCTCTTTATGGCTGTTGATGGAGCTCATAAAGAAACAGTACAAGCTTCGGGCATGAAGAACCCATTGACAACATCACAAGCTACTATGCCTATTTTACCGAAACAGAAGGTCTTCACACTCAATTAACACAAAATTCCTGACCTTCTAATCACAAATCTTACACAATGACCGTAGGCTAACTGACTTTCAATAACAGAGTTATTACAGGGAAAAAAATAATATCCTCATTACATTACAGACTTTTATTTGGGCTCGTATATTTTGTGCTGCTAAATGCTACTAGGTTACAATAATAATGTGTGCTTAATACACTTAATAAAAATATGTCTTTTATTAATCACCAGTGTCCAGAATTTTATGTTTAATCTACTTAATCTACTTTTTCCCCCCAGCAAATATGCAACACCCACAAATAAAAATGTACTGTATACACATTTTATCACTCTTTTGTGGTTCCAAACCTGTGTGATGTTATTTTGCTGTGGTCCAACCAACACTGCATAACATCGAGAAAAAAACAAAAAACATATGAGAATATCTACTTTTTTGTTGCACAGAAGTCTTACAGGTTCAGAACGATACCAGAGGAAGCAAATGAACAGAGATTTTACACATTTAACAAATGAATCCATCATCACTTGCCATGTTAGTGTTTTACACATCATAAGCACTTATTTTGAAATCTGTTAGTGCTTATTCCACCATTAACACCTAAAATCTTTACTGCAGTGCTTCTTGCCAAAAAGTAAACACGTGCTTGAAGAGACACCACCTAGATCTTGAAAGCCAGCGTTTGTGGCAGAATGCAAAAGTCTTTCCCAAAAATAACCTGTAAGAAAAAAAAAAGAAGAGAAATCAGGAGAAAAGTGTTAATCCGAAAACCTCTGCTGTGTTGCCTCTGGTGGAGAACGGCTGTCTCAGCTCTACAGGGAAGGGAGAGATTTTATCTGTCACTAGTGTCTGTGCACTGATGTTTGATTGATGACAAGCCAGCCCAGATCATCACAGCTTCTGCAAAGGACTGCAGCTTTCAGCAGACAAATCCATACTGAGCTGGAAAGCACTATATGTAAAAAATATAACAGGATTAGTCGAAAAAAATAGCATTTCAGAGTAAAACTAATACACAAAATACATATAACATCACTGCCTCATTGTCTCAAAAAGCTTTCTACATGAGAGAGATTCCAGGCAATTCCACCCGAATCTGTGAGGAACCATTACAGAGATGAAAGACAGAGAAAGAGTGTAGAATTTTAATGCCTGCTTTACATGTGACTGAATATCACATTCCATCTGGAATTTCATCTCATGGGACCTAAAATCAGGGGTGTTTTTCTCATACTGGGGTCCATTACTGGATGAGACGAGTCTGGACATGTCCGTGGATCAGTGCTGGAACTGATGAGCGCAGCATTCTGACAGAGTGAGATGTGACGTGGGGGTGGCTGCTAATGCTAATCCTGCTATTGTCATTCTACGGCTGGCTGAATTTGCTCAGCAGAAATGTCACCTTAAATATGCATGCGAATCCCTCTTTTTTTTTCAAATGCTCAGTGTTTGTTGAGAGCTATGGCACTATTGTGAAGAGACGAGTTCAAAAGAGTGTTGAGCAACTGATATAGACACATCTTTTAATGTATCACAATTTATTTATTATCAATCTTACTCTCCATCAATATTCTGTATATGTGTCTGGCTGTCTATCAGCCTATGCACTCGTATATCCATTTATTAAAATCTCTCTATCCATCTATACCTCCCTCTCACCCTGTATTAAAAAAAAAAAAAATTCTACTAGTTTAAATTATAGAATTTTTGGAATTTTGAAACAAAGCCCTTTTGGTGCAATTCTGAATGTTGCACATCCCTGGTATTCAGGCAACAATTTGACCTTGGCAACAGCTTCACTGTCACGGCCAGAGTGAAGCAACAGTATCCTTCACTGTCAAATTCAAGGCAAGTTTATCACAATCAAGTGTAACTTGGTCAAATGCTACGTGTAAGTATGAATACATGTGACAATGGGAACATTATTCAAGACACTTTTAATAAGCAAAATGGAAAAATCTCATGTAAAGCAACATCACAGGCTAAAACAATCAAAGCCTTTCTCGTCTTTGTTTTACAACTTTCTTGGGGCAAAAAGCACTTTTGCCCCTTTCACTAAATAGGCTGTTTATAATTCAAAGCATACACTTTTCCTGGTCATATATCGTCTAGCTGTACTGTTGCAGTGTTTTCTTTCCACTGTAGGGTTATATAATGTGAGTCAGGGCCTCTGGGTTTGGCTGAGGTCCAGTCCCACACAGGCCTCTCTGTGCTGCTTTTTCCTGGATCCCTCCAGCTGCCTTTATCACCCCAGCAGCTGACTCCCTCACATGCCTCTCTGCTTCTAATGAGGGCTTTTTGGGCAAGAATTGTGCCGCTTTCTTATTTTACTTCTTTCACTCGCTCTCTCTCACTCTCTTTCCAACTGCCCCCCCAAGCCATTTGTTATCCTCGTTTTGGCTGCAGAGCGGGGCAAGTCCAGCTGACGCGCACCTGCTTAGTTGCTGTGAACAGGACAGCTTTAGAAATGGAGAACTAATGTCCTTCTAAGCAAGCTAAATCTCGATCCGAATGGAAACAGAGGACTTTTTGATGCATAAGGAAGAGCAGCTTTAATCAGCTGAGCTGCGTTTTATCAGTCCAGCTGTCATACACCCCAGTAAAGAATGTCTATCAGATTGCTGACAGACTGCACAAAAATTACAGTTCAAAACTGTATTGTTACTTTCTAAGTTTTGCATGTCCTTGATTCTTTTCTGCTCATCGTGGCCTAAAACACTGAACGGAATACCCAATCATGTGCAACGAATTGGCAAAGTACATTAATTTGGTTCAGTCCCAGATGTTAATAGGAAGCTACACCAATTTTATCCAGTGTGCTAATTAAAACACGACTTGCACCAAGTGTTAAAATCTCAGAGGGAATCATTAGAATAGGGCTGAATTTAAACTCAAAACCTGTCCTATCCATCACACATAGCCTACAAACAACTTTTTTCTTCCACAAGGCATGACTGAAAGCTCAGTTTACTGATCTAACGCTAAAATAGCTACCATCTCCAAAAATGTCAAAGCAATTTTTCAAATAGGCACTATCTTTATAAATAAACCACGTATTTGATGTTTAAACAGCTACATTCATATAACAAAAAAAAAAAATTGTATTATAGTGGGTTTGCTCCACTGACATGAGAAATGCTACAAGCGGATTAAATTATATATTATATAGTTTATTATATAAAACATTTGCTTAACAAAAATTGAAAGAGAAATATAAACTGGAATGGCTAAGTTCTCAAACACATCCCAAATGCTTTTATGTACAAAAATGTCTGTATACAGTAGTTAATGACTTGTAGGAAGAAAGAAACACTGACATGAATTCATTATTTCACTTATGTGTGGGAATTTTGAAAGGTATTTTTAGTTGTCCAGAGAGACTATTGATGGTGCACACATCTGAGGAGCATCAAATGTGTTGATGCAGAAATATTGCTCGGTGGCAGACTCGAGCAGCGCTGAGACATTACAAGTGACTTTGATAAAGTTAATACTCCGTATCGCGCTACAGTGGCACAGATACACTGTCAGCCCAGCTATTTTAGGCAACACAAATAAAGAGCGGGTCAACTGCGGGTGTGTGGAGGGAGCTGTCAACTCGGAAAGACAATTGGGCTTGATGGAAGAGCTGGTCCCAGCTGGGAGTAGGAATACCGGGGAGATGGAGAGATAGGATGAGACTGGTAAGAGAAAAGAAAACGCGGGAAGATGGGGGAGGGATCAGGGACAGGATCAGCAGGAAAAAGCTGAGGCAGAAGGTATGGTGATCCATCACATCCTGACTAACTGGCTCAGGTGCTCTACATCCTCCCAGACATGTTAGATAAATGATGGGCTCTCGGGGCTGAAGGGGTTTAGAAACTGGAGTTATAGGTCTTGGTGGATTCATACCACCTAGTGACCAGACCAGAATTGTCAGTGTTTTGGTAGCGAAATGTAAAGAAGGAACTATGTTGACTTGACAGCGCTGCCCAGTGCATCTTTATTTAGCTGATCTGAACACAAATCTGAGGACTAGAGGGAAAACAATGACCTTGAGAACATTGAACCAGTTTGCATGTTTAAAGCAGGGCTAATAAATCCTCCCTGATGTTCACATAGGGCCGTAAGAGCCCATCTGACAACAGTCACCTCCTCGTGTCCTACAGACCTCTACAAGACCCTAATACTCCTTTCCTGAAACACACAGCATTGGTTCAGAGGGTTTACACTGGCATCGATCAGTTTTCATTTTCCTCAAAGAGTCACTGTTGAATATAAACGACTGCGTGACCTCTATGTTTAACGCATCAGTATTCAGTCAGCGAGCCTCAGGAGCAATTCACTCAATAGAAGAAAGAGAAGGAGACGAGCTTTTATTCTTCTTGAACATCACAGCATTACAGGGGGTTGGGGGGTTCTTAGGGGCCGCACTCTTGTGTTGAAGATTATACTAAAATCAACCTGTGCTCAACAATCAAAGATCGGTCGGTGAAGCTGGTATTGATCTCATGCTAGATCCTGGTGCTGCTTCAGAGCTTCTTGTGATTCTGTGAAACAGCTTTAAGGAAAATCCCAATCAGAAAGCCATTAACCTTGCAGGCACTTTATATGGAATCTATATATAAATCTATACTCTATGATCTACAAGTATTGAATGGTGATCTATGCTAAACTAATTAATCATATTATACAAGGTTTTTATTTATTTATTTTAATTTTCTTATAAATTCACCTCCACATATGTCTAGTAATTTTTCAAAGTTAATAAGAAAATGAAACAGTCAACTTAGACCCATTTTAAGTAATATACTTACTGTACTTCATGACAGTTTGTTTAATTAAAATATATTAAATAATACAGTATAACAATTGAATGGAATAAAATATTTAAAAAATAATACATTACATAATGTATTACAATACATTAAATTAATACAATATGGACATTTCATATAAAGTGCAGAAAGAAACTATAAGTAAAATATAAGTAAACAATTATATAAAATGAACAAGTGAGATTGTTGATAACAGATAAAATGTCAAAAATCATATTTTTATTGTGTTATCATGTGTTTTATTGATAGCTGTATTTTTTACTTGTTTTTTAACCTGCTTTTAGTTCAGATGAATAGTATTGCCCAAACATATTTTTTGTTGTTATCTGCTTTTGCAAATCAACCCTTCAAGTATTCAGTTTCATTCATTTACTATTATTTTTTCTGCTTTTAATTTAAATAATTGAATACAATTTAATGTAAGCACAGAAATATATATATATTTATTTTTTTGAATAAGAAAATGATTTATCTTCCGTCCTCCATCAGAAGAGTTTTCATCGCGTTTCTCTGAATGCATTCAGACATCACTGAGCGACTGGCGCTGAGTCAGCAGGAGCCGCCTGGTCACCCCAGAGAGCCAGCCTGCCTCAGACTGTCAGCACATTCTCACCGTCTGCAGTCAAATACAGGTCTGTGGACCGAGAGAGATGTAAAAGCATCCTTCTGCTCCTATAACCTCAGTGACAAGTGCTTTAACAGGGCTTGAGGTGCTGTGGTGTGACCGCCGTGTGAACTTTACAGGCCGCCCAAGCCCAAACAAGCACACTAATGTAACACAACACTAGGCAAACAACTATTGTAAATCATGAGGTCATTACACGTTCATCACTGGAGCTAATTCTGTAGCGGTTTAGCCATTACCGTCACATTCATCATTCTCTTGCAAATTATATACAAGTGACAGGTGCTTCATTCCTGACCCGACTCAACCTCAGCTTGGGTCAGCCAGGGACAGAATAATCAAACTCAGATTGACCTGAGCAACGGCTGTCGAGTCAGCTCTGTCACACATTAAGGGTTAATTTCATAAGGCTTTATTAAAGCATTCAGGCCAAAGGGCCATAACGATGAGGGAATGCCTCCAAAAGGTCAAGGTGACGTTCCTCTCGTCCTTTTCATTTATTGCATCGACATTCAGCCACTCATTAGTCTGCATATCTGGTATGGCGTCTGTTCTGATATAACCACCAACTTATCCTATGCTCTGCTTGTCTCTAATTGGACAATCGCAATATTCAGTGCTCAAATATGTTTTAAGTACCGTATTATGATTTTCCATAGCTGCACTAGTGTTATGTCTATCTGTGGTGTCTTTCTGCTGATATTACGACATAAACACCTCAAAATTATTCCTTTGCGATTGAAATGCTGACTTTTCTGCAGGCATTGCTCCATTGTTAAGCGTCACATGATCTTTCAGAAATCTTTTTGCAATAATGCTGAAAAAATTTACAGATTATATAAAGTTCAAATTAACAGCATTTATTTCAGAGAGACACTGTCACTTTTAAACAACAGAATAGAAGCCTTTTTAACTTAATTATATATACATTTTCTTATATAATATTTTATATTACATAAATATATAAAAACAAACTAATCCTATTTCATGGTTCTCCGCTTGATTCAGTGTTCTCTCTTTTCTCACATTAAACCTCAAAACTAAATCGTAAAGTAATACTTTTAATATACTGTAAAATGGAATTTATTGATAGTAATGTTGAATATTCTGTAGGGACTGCTCTAATATTATACATTATATGATCCTTCAGAAATCATTAAAAGTGTGTTTTTTTTGTAGGAACTGATACATAATTTTCAAGAGTACTTAAAATAGATAAAATGAACTTAAAAAAAAAATTACAAATATTACACAAATATAAAAACTAATCCAATTTTATTGCTCTCTGCTTGATCCTGGTTGGTCAGTCGCAATATTCAGTGCTCAAATGAGTTTAAATAACAGCTGCTAAAACGGTGTTATTATTACTTTATTATACACGGTCTCACAAAAACATAATAAAAACTCAAAACAATATTTCAAGTCCATTTATATATTCATTTGACAAGCAGCAAGGTAATAAGCAAGACATTTTAGAGTCAGCCGGTCACGGTTACAAAAACCCCTTCAGGGGCTGAACCTGATCACCCTGTCAAGGTTTATTTAGTGATAATGACCAACTGACTATACATTACCTCTTACATATTTCATTAAAACAAAGTAATAGTCTTGACATGCATGGTTACATTTGTAATTTCACATTTCATGTCTCTGTAAAGGCACCAACACACCCCAAGCAATAACAACAGACAGTAATTCATCATATCAGGGTCTCTAGGAATACTAAGAGGAAGAGCAGCAATGTGAAAACTGAGCCAAGAGGCAGACGAGAACATAGAGGTCAGGCCTGCAATCATCTGACCCAATCAATAATTAACCAAGGTCACCTTTAATGACAGAGAAGCAATGTGCCATATATTATTCATACAAACCAATGTATGAGAAGACAGTGATGGAGAGACAGTGAAAGTGATAAGATGATGGATGGGCAGTAAACAGATCTTTTACTCTTGTTGGTCATGTCAAAGGAATGTTGTTCATACATCTCAAATCTGAAAAGATCTGATCTATAATGCAGCTAATTCCTCTGGAGTTTCTGTCCGATGAATTACCAGAGCTGGAGCTTATAATATAACTGCAGTTCACTCAAATGCCACAAGAGGTTCAAAGAGACATTCGTCTTAGAGGAAACAAAGTGAATCAATCTCCACGGGAAGGTGTGTGGTGAGAGAGTACTTCTGAGAGAGTACAGTGTAAAAGCCGGCAGTCGAGCGTGGCGGGACCTCTCGCGCTGCAAGGCAAAAGAGAGAAAGTTTGAGGAAAACTGGAGTCTTTGTTCATATCCCACGTGGCAAAAGGGGATTTCCTAACTTTCCCTCACTCTGACGCACATTCACTACAAAACACACAGGAACACATAAATGATGCAATATCAAGCAACGCAGAGGGATCAAGGCTGCCAGAAAAAAAGGACAAAGTCATGACTGGGCACCCTGCTAACCCTGTGATGAACCCTCATCAGCAAAAACTCAATTATGGATTGCCAACATTTTGCAACGCATTGCTTCAGACGTAATATGATGTGTGGGTATTGTGCAGAGAAATCAAGTTCTGTGGGTTGTGTGCATTTTCCTAGAGCAATGCTGATCACATTTCACATCTTGTACTAATTGTTTTCTTACTGTGCTACTGTTTATACAATTACGCTCAAAGAGTTGTCTCTCAAGTCTTTAAAAAAAATAGAAATACTGTAATGGTATTGCTTAATTTTCAGCATCATTACTCTAGTCTTCAGTACCACATGATCCTCCAGAAGTCATTTGAATACGCTAATTTGTTGCAAATGTAATAAGCCTGAATATTAACATTTTTTCCTTTTTTTTATTTGATAAATTCCTTTATACTTTTATTCGAAAAAGGGAATATTTTGTGACATTGTTAATTTTTTTACCATAACTTTGAAAGCTCTGAAAGCTTACTAAAGTTAATATATATATATATATATATATATATATATATATACTGGATATATATATATACTGAATGTGTGTGTGTGTACATATACAGTACTGTTCAACAATTTGGGGTCGGTAAGATATTTAATGGTTTTCAAAGATTTTTCTTCTGCTCATCACGGTTGCATTTATTAGATTAAAAATCCAGAAAATTTGTATAATTTTATTATAAAATTTTGTACCACAAAGCATCATTAGCCCAGTCTTCAGTGTCACCTTTAGACCTTTCAGAAATCATTCTGATTTGCTGATTTATTATTATCAGTGTTGGAAACAGTCGAGCTGCTTAATAGTTTTTTTTAGGATTCTTTGATCATTCAAATATTAAAAAGAGAAGCATGCATTTAAAATGGATAATAATGTTCAAAACTACTGTTACAGTAGTTTAAGGTTTCACTACTGTTCAAAAGTTTGGGATCAGTACATTTTTATTCTTTCTTCTGTGAAAGTTATAAATACTGAACAAAAAAAGTCATAGCAAAGATTCAATTCTTTTTTTTTTTGGTAAAAAAATTATGTTGTTTTTTACTTGTTATTCAAAAAAAGGGGGGTTCAAAAATATATATTTGGCTGCACAACTGTTTTCAACATGGACAATTCTAGCAATAAATCAGAATATTTATAATGATTTCTGAAAGGATCATGTGACACTAAAGAATAGAGTAATGATGCTTTGCATCACCGGAATAAAATACATTTTAAAATATATTCACACAGAAAACAGTTATTTTAAATTTAAATAATATTTCACAATATTGCTGTTTTTTTTCTGGATTTTTAATCTAATAAATGCAGCCTTGATGACAAGAAGAAACATCTTTAAAAACATTAAATATATATCTTACTCACCCCAAATTTTTGAATGGTAGTGCATCTATACACACACTATAAATACACAAATATATATACAATGACAAATATTTGTCTCTATATAGTACAGTTTTGTCTCATAATCATATATTATGCAACTAATTGTACTAAATGTAAATGTACAAAAAAAAAAAGAAATAAAACTTCAGTAGTTGGCATCAATAGCCACACTTCACCCCAGGAAATGTGCTTGGTGTATTGTTAATGTAGCCTTCAGGAGGGAACAAGCTGCACACCTCTATATTTCACCATCTAATTCTGACACATAGAAAAACTGCAGTCTGTAGAGGATGATCTAGAGGAGTGGTTTCAAGATCACTTCAGGAACAGGAAGAGCTGAACAGAAGCTATAAATGCTGAAGTGACAATTCATCTTTATATAATTACACTTTATTCAGTGCATCACATTCACTTCAGGACCCTCATTAGTCCACTTCTCTGAGCCATCAGCACAGCTGGTCTTGCATACCATACTTCATTAGTCAAAACCTCTGAATAAATGGCCACGTATCAATTAGTTAACCACATTGATTTTAAACTGCAAACTTGTGCATTCACCTGCTCCAATGGCGCCCAACGCCATTCCCGGTTTCAAACGACTGTCACTTCCCTTTTGAAGTTGTGGCCAAATATTTGCTGACATTGAGTGAGCGTGTGCCCTTTTCAGTGTGTTTGCTTACTAGTTTCCACTGAACTGGCCTTCTTCAGAGACCTGGTACACGTGTGCCTGGCCTGCTGCCCTTAGATAAAGAACAGAGAGTGTTAGTGATGGGTGAGTTAAATCAAAGAAAAAAAAAAAAGATAAGCTAAACAAATTGGCTGGATGTGACTAGAGGATGTGATGGTCAAATGAGATGCAAGATACAAAAGTAAATAATTAGGAAATATTGACATAACAGCCTGTCTTTTTTCATAATGCGTTACAAAACAAATACCCCCAGGCTGCATGTGCCGGTTGAATACAGGAGCCCCTTGAAGGATGTGCAACCTGTACTACTGCATTTAATGCTTAAAAAGTTGAGAAAGTTGTTATTAAGAAACAGGATCTCTGTGAGACAGGACCACCCACATATCCACCCAAGTACAACATATCCCATGATAGGGCTGAGAGGCCACTTTACAAAGGAATTCAGTCTAATTTGAATCCTCCATCCGAGGGTACTGATAACCGATACTTAACCTTCTCTGTAAAAGAGGAAGCGCATGACATTTAAACAAGGTGGAGGAAATTGTTCTTTTAATTTGGGTAACATAACTTCTAGGCAGATTTGCATTTATTGCATAATGCATGCCAGTTTGTTTACAATTCATAAAGCCCTTTAGCTGCCCTGCTGTCGGAGATCCAACGGTTTCTGTTACACGCATAGGCAGTCAGAGAAAGAGGATTATGAGAGAATTCACTGACGAAACAGTCTAGCCAGATTGGGCGTTGACCCCCCACCCCTCTTGATGTTATTAAAGACCATTGGCAACATCCCGCTCTCCCGTCATCCCTGGTGCTCACATTAATCTAAACTGAGACTTCACAATCCCCAAAACCAGAAGCAATTCCATTAACCTGGGCTTTACCAGAGATCTACGAAAAAATCCTCAGCCCAAGGGGAGTGACGGCTAGTCCCGTTTATACCATCTCACTATATATCTACAGTCACCTAATCATTGCAAAATAAGGGCATTATAACATTTACATTATCCATAGATTTCAAATTCATTTACTGATTAATACGCATTTTATTATTACTCACACCAAGTTCACTCTGTGGTTAAATGGTACATATGATGCTTAAAAAAAAATCCTACGAACCAGAGAAAAACAGAGCAGGGAGACCTGTAATAAATGTTAACATTAATGATAAATATATTATGTATACACATCAGTGCTGTCAAATGATTAAAATTGCATCCGATTAGTTGTTTATGTATATGTACTGCGTTTATTTATTATGTATATATACTGTAAATACACACACGGTTTAAAATCTTTTTTTCTATTTATTTCTATAGAAATGTAAACCCCCTGGGTCCGCTTCCACCACAAATCATCCTCACTCCGAGCGGGTCTCGAACCCAGGTCTCTGGTTACACACATATACACACACATACAGTGGGAAAATAAAGTATTCAGACCACCTTAAATTTTTCACTATGTGTTATATTGCAGCCATTTGCTAAAATTATTTAATTTTTCTCCTAATTAATGTACACACAGCACCCCTTGACATTGTTGATTTATTAAAAAGAAAAACTGAAATAATCACATGGTCCTAAATATTCAGAACCTTTGCTCAGAATTTAGTAAAAGTACCCTTTTGATCGAATATAGCCATGAGTCTTTTTGGGAAAGATTTTTCACACCTGGATTTGGGAATCCTCTGCCATTTCTCCTCGCAGATCCTCTCCAGTTCTGTCAGGTTGGATGGTAAATGTTGGTGGACAGCCATCTTTAGGTCTCTTCAGAGATGCTCAACTGGGTTTAAGCCAGGCTCTGACTGGGCTATTCAATAACAGTCAGAGTTGTTGTAAAGCCACTCCACTCTGCCATAAAGTCCTGACCGGTGGAGGGCTGCAGTGATGGTTGACTTTCTACAACTTTCTCCCATCTCCTGACTGCATCTCTGAAACTCAGCCAAAGTGAACAGTGATCTCTCACCAAGACTCTTCTCCCCAGATTGCTCGGTTTGGCCGGACGGCCAGGTCTAGGAAGGGTTCTGGTCATTCCAAATGTCTTCCCTTTAATGATTACGGAGGCCACTGTGCACTTATATTTTTGTAACTGTTCTGCCACAATTCTGTCTCTGAGCTCTTTAGGCAGTTCCTCATGATTCTTATTTGCGATGACATGCATTGTGAGCTGTAAGGTCTTATATAGTCAGATGTGTGGCTTTCCTAATCAAGTCCAATCAGTATAATCAAACACAGCTGGACTCAAATGAAGGTGTAGAACCAT
>JAUCNO010000663.1:8654893-8668403 GCA_032353835.1 Enteromius viviparus
AGTGTGTACATGGACATCGATCGGAATAAGAATCAGCATAACCCACCCGTCTCAATCGGAAGGAAATTTCGATCCGATTGAATGCAATCGGGTCAGAATATTCTGAATGGCATGTTTACATAAATCATTTTTATTCCGATCAGGTTTTTAATCCGATTACATATGCCCATGTAAACGTGGCTCCTGATGAATCAGATGATTTTTTCCAAGGATGCATTAAATAGATCAAAAGTTACAAATGCTATTTAAAAAGAAAGTTTATTAACATTATTGTAATATGTTGATTTGGTGCTCAAAAACATTAATTAATTAAATAAAAAATTTCATTAATTTCTGAAGAATCGTGCAACACTGAATGGCTGCTAATAAATTCAGCTTTGCCATCGCAGCAGGGCCAATAATATTGTACTTGCTGAGTTGCTATGAAGTTCCATCAGTTTTACTGAGCTTCAGTTTCATAAGAAATGTAGCCCCCGATACCCTAAGAACTTGCAGCAATCCTAATCTTTTGGGATGGTATAAATTTCTGCATTGATTTTCACTAAATGACTTCAAGAACATAAATGACCTTGCATAAACCCTATGTGATCAATATCAGTTAGACAGGAAACATATAAAGGGGATGCTGTAGTGCAACGTCAACAAAGCAAAAGTGAGCGCTAACAAGGCCATTTCAATCTGGCATTAAATAAGAGCCCCAGTGAGCCCAAGAATGAATGAACGCATATCGCGGGTTCATGCCCATCAAGCATGAACGAATACTGCAGATTTGGTATTCTTCCATTCCAACCATTGCAAACACAGAATCCAAACCAGCTCTGAGGTGGCCCTGAACAGCTTTGGAGGTGTGCCAATGCGGGTGAGGTTTTAGAGAGAAAAAAAAGAGAGAAAGTTCTACCATGTATGAATAAGAGAACTTGCTTACCCCGAGACACAGACATGAATACTGATTATGCAGATGCTGCACTGCAAACACAGATCACTATCAGCTGCTGACGGCGGAGGTTTTACTGCCGCAGCTGCACGCACAGCCGGGGAAAATGCTCAGAGGCCCCTCAGAGCGACAGGGCTGGAGCTGCCTCTCTAGGACATTTAATTCCCCCATCTCACAAGGGCAAGTGGCATGCTGTTGAGAAGAAAAATTTGTGTCCAAAAACAAAAAAACAAAACAAGGACAGGCAGGAACTAGCTGTACTATATAAACAAATTTCACTTTTCAGAATCACACAACAATAATTTTTTTTTTAAAAAGAGGGCAAAACAAAGAATCCTGGGAAGAAAGACGACGATACTAAGAATAGCTCAGGGTTTGAGGTGAATTCAGTGGGGAGTCTTGCGCTAGGGAAGAACAGCATGTAAAGAAAAGGTTGCTGGTGGCGATGAGAGAAACAGGAGGAATGGGTCAGATTGATGAGGAAAACCTTTAAGCTGTTCCAAAGCTTGAGTGACGCCCACTGGAGACACAAAAACCCAGGAAGGCCTGTTATGGCAGGAAGGAAGTGTTCCTAGAACCTAATAAAAAAGCCATTTTTAGTTAAAATTCTAACTGAGGATCTCACATAAAGCTGACAGTTGCAAACCGAACTGAAACAACCACACCGTTTGGCATGGTTCATTTCCTAATTAAAGACTTCTTGTTGTTATAGCACTGACAGATTTGATCTGGATGATATATTCTATGACACAAGGGAGACAGGATGTTAAACCTGATTGGACAAACATTTGTCTACAGTTTCTAATGGAAAGATTAGCTTCATGTATTGTAAACAGATGCCTTATTTGCTTCCATCACTTTGGTTTAGTGTAACAATGGTCTAATGTTTAAAAATGGTGTTTGTTCACACAGGTCAAAAACCTTGAGGTACAGTACAACCGCAAGGCAACAACGATTGTTTGACAAGGATTATAAACGGTAAATATCTCTAGACCATAATACAGAAGTCCAAATGAGATGAACAATGCACTTGTGCCATCTATTTTTTTTTTCCCAAGTGAAAGTCAATAAAGCTGAACACAGTGACACATGAGACCGGGCTCACCTGGAATGGCCTCAGGCACACCCTTAGGTTCTATATAACACTTTTACACCCTTTCAGATTAAACCAGTAATCACACATTATAACATCCCCCTCTTTGATAAAACACACCGTCTGTTCATTGATAAAACGTCACACTAGTGAGGGCTAAAGAAAGGTGAGAGTATACTCTCATGCTTAATAGACATTCAACAAAGCAAGAAGTCTTAATCCAGATTAGGTCATAAAAGCCACAACAATAATAAAAACACGTTTGTAAATGAATACATTTAACATTGTAAATATTAAATGAGAATAGTTTCTTTTATTTGCATTTAATTATCAATATAAATTATATCAATGCAATTTTGGCATTTAAATTTTGTAACAAGTTAATGAAGGAAGATCACTCAAATTCTGAATGCATGATCATTACCTCTTGAGCTATATAAGGACATGACCAGGGCCAGATGGAGCCTGTCACAATCCAAAGCCTGGTGACCTGATCCTTGCATAAGGCTACAGCATTACAGCACTATCACATGTGGCTTTTTTCACCCATGTTGGGAGGAACACCTGCTGTGTCACGTCGTTCCAGTAGTGCGCTCCGCTGCCATAATTCCATTTTGGGACTGGGTGAGAATCTATAGCTGGCTTCCAGCAATGACGTACCCAAAAAGCGCCGCACGTCACACACGTTAGCACACAGAGCTCACGTGATGTCCCATGTCGGTCAGCTGGAATCACAGTGAGGGTAGAGCGCCCGATTACCACAGAATTAAATCATAGCCATCTGATCAAAAACAAAACTCTAACAGCAACGCCCAATTCATTCTGGTTCATTTCCGTTTTATCTGCGGTTTGTCTTTCACTCAGCGTGAGATACACAAAATTACGTACTACTCAACAATATGAGTGTGAACAACTGAACGAGTAATCACACTTAAATAATCAGGTTAAACATGAAGCTCTGAAAAGACTTGTTTAATCAACCACTTTTGTCTCACATCCCTAATTAATGCATGGACAATATTTGGTGGAGTAATAAACAGCATATTTATAAATGTCGATTACAATATCTACATTTAGAACAACTGGGCAAAATGTAAACAATTCTTTGAATGGGTGATGAATCAGGTAAAGTCCCAGCTTAATCATTTTTATCCTTA
Source organism: Enteromius viviparus (assembly GCA_032353835.1). Taxonomy (NCBI): domain Eukaryota; kingdom Metazoa; phylum Chordata; class Actinopteri; order Cypriniformes; family Cyprinidae; genus Enteromius; species Enteromius viviparus. The sequence continues at coordinate 8,658,078 of JAUCNO010000663.1, forward strand.
ATGTGAAGAAAATCAACAGAATAGGTGGGCTGATGACGGAAATGGGGGAGGGGGGGTGAGAGTAAAGGAATGATTGTCTGGGTTTTTTGTTTCAATCTATTTCAGTCGCGTAGTAAGGTCTGGTTTCTCTTTCCGCCGAGAGAACTTAGATCAGGTGGCTGACTCCCTGTGGTAAGAAAAAGCTACACGTGCGGTTGGAAATTACTGCGCTGTATTCAAATATTGCAGAGGTGTGTATTACATTCTTGGCCGTGGCCCAGTGTAGGGGATGGTCCCCACACATTTTCAGGAAGGAGTGAGTAATACAGGACTATCGTCAGAATAAAACCCACTTATATGGTCGATCAAACAAAGCAAAACAACAGACAAACATGACTGACAAAACCCCAAAACCCGAGAAGGGCTTCAGGACAAATCGATGGCGAGTTTAGCAAACAGTTCACTCAACTGTAACCAAAACGTCCATATGATCTCACACTGGGAAGAAAGTACCCATTAACAGCAAATCCAGCACAAGATCTAATGTATATCAATGGTTTGCATGTACTGTAGTAATATTTTGCTGTTAAAATAAATATCACTAAACCATATCTTGTGTTGTTTGTTTTAAGATCTGGAGCCTCAATGTAGAAGTCATTTACCTTAGTGAGTGTATTTTTGAAGACTAGGACCAACAAATTAATAGTGTATTCACACCTGACTTGTTTTGTTAGATTGAATCAAACTCAAGTTCGCCTACCTCTTTGGTGCAGATCTTTTGGGCAGGTGTGAATAATCGCACTCTGGTGCGGACCAAACAATCGTACCGAGCCCCAGCTGAAGAGGTGGTCTCAGGTCCTTTTCCAAATGAACTCCAGTAAGGTTGAATGAACGAACCAATGAATGGATGACTTGATCACTTGCAAAAAGAGCAGTGTAAAAGCAAACCGTGCCAAACAAACACTGTACCAAAGAAAGTGAACAATTGGACTTTCCTGGTGTGAATACAGCCTAAGTTTAAAATATAACCATGATTTTTTTCCAAACAGGTTTCCCCAAAAACAAAGTAACACCCTTTATTAAGATGGAAAGTAACTGATCAAACAAACAGCAATGTGTTTAAAAAGTATAATAATGTCTACACTTTTCATAAGTGTGCCTTGCTCAATTCCTATTTTGGACTACTACACATATACATTAATTTATTCTTAACCTTATTGTAATGTTAATGAATTTGGAGTGCAATGCCCAACCATCACCATGTGTTTTAGTATAAATGCTATTCAAAGTGAAGACCTAGGAGAAAGTAGTTTAACTGAAATTTAAAATCCAGCACTCCCCATGAATTTCAGATCGGTTACAAACCACTGCTGGAGGAAGATGAGCCGCAGTGGAACCTGCAGAAGAAACTTTCACTTGCTTTCCATTAGATAAGAAAGCTTGCGTTCTGTTTAGGTGGTAACCCGTGACACCGCTGACGTCGCCATTGAGGTTGAGTGACATACATTTAAAAGGTAAGAGTCCCACCATGTTAAAGGGAGCAGAAACCAGAAAAGAGGAACCGGATAAAAGCTAAAATCCCCTAATGTGTCAAACGGGTGGATATGAACATTAAGACACTGAACACATTTGCCTACTAGCTGACACAGATTATTTCTGTTGCCTATGCAACGGTTTAGTTTTCCAATTAAGTTGTTAAAAAAAAAATGGAACTACTTTAGAAATCACTCTTGAATCAAGGTTGCTGAGGTTACTAGTGACCTGCAAATCAAATCAGGCTTTGCCAACCACATCACATACAGTAACAACAATTAACTTACACATTTTGTTTTTATTCAGTGTCTCGTACAGAGCTCAAAACGAGGAACAAGCCAAACAATGGTTCACAGTCTCCCTGAAATATTTAAATGACTAACTAGGATTTCATGAATAATGTTTAATCACTGCAGAGTCTAGACAGAAGAAGGGAAGAGTGCAACTGAAAAGAGGATGTCCCTATAATAAAACGCTTAAATATTAAAATATATATCAGGTTCCTTCTGTTTGTCATCAATATTACAGCAGTGTGGTTCCTTTTACTCACAAAGCTGCATAGATTCAATCAACACAGTAAAATTTAAATATTCTTTCAAATATTTTTTTTACATGCATTTTAATACTTAAAGCAATTTATTCATTGAAGACAAATTTTAGCAGGAATTTACCCAACCAAAAACAATTGTGCAACTTTTCTTTGAAGAAGATCAAAGAACAGCATTTATTTGAAACATGAATTTAAATTTAAAATGTAACAAAATATTTCTGTCTTCATATATATTCATATGTAGCATGCCTTTCGGAAACATGCACATAGAGCAGCAACTAAGTGTTCAAAGTCTATTTGCTCCCAAAACCAGACTCACAAAGCCACAGGTTTACTGATGGAGATGATGCTATTAGTTCTAAAAATATATCCCAATACGTGCAATAAATAGTCACTGTCACCATCTCGGATGAAAATGCCCTGTTTTACATTCATTTACATAGGAAAGACACATACAATCCTTTCTATTCCAAGTTTCAATGCTTTACATAACAGCAACACATTCTTTTTCCGGCCCCATCACTTCAGACAATGGGATTTTACAGCAAATTGATAGTAGGGGAAGTATTACCCAGCCAAAGCAAGTGAATCAGCAGAAACCCGCAATGCCAACACGCACACGTGAGTAAGGGTGAGGAGTCCTCTTGCTTCAGGAAAGTATGAGCATGGTGTATTGTTATGGAAGAATAATGAAAACAATGCACTCACTATCCATATCAGGCAGGCGGTCCAATGGTGGTGGTAGAGGACTGTGTGAATTCTGCCAGTTCTGTCTCTAGTTATCGTTTTCCTGCCAAGTAATTGTGAGCCAGAAAAACACGTGTTTGGCATTAACGTGCTTTTATTTGTAGTTCTCCCTACTATTTGATGCGACGAAGATAGCGATTCATTCATAAAGACTATAACACAGATGTTAATGAAGGACAAGTTATTTATTGTACTGTCAGAGTTCAACTCTACACTGTACACAAGAGAACATAAAAGAAAACCGCAAACTGTTTTTGATGAACCTGTAAACTAGAAACGGTTGATATGAAAATCAGTAGTAGTACATTAATCTGAGAAGTATGAGGAGATTTGCATTGCAAATTTTAACGGCCAAGCCAATGCGTCATTTAAACTATGATAAGACCTGCTGAACTTGAGCGCCGGTATTTCCAGTCTTTGTGGAAATGCACAGGGGAAGAAAATGATATTCATTTTAATACAACTGATATGCTAATAAAGCAGAAATGCTGGCAGTAGGTCAAAGATTAACAGTTTATTTACAAGCACCACAGACCTAGTTTTCCAGAGACCCAAAAGCATATTATGAACGTTAGCCCTCAGATGAGAACAAAAGGTAGATGTAATGTAGAATTAGTCAAACGGTAAATATAATACAGAATTCATCATCTAAGCACATTTAAATAATATGCTTTTGTATAAACAATAATCTGAAGTGTCAATGCAATACTTATAAACAACAAAACTGAGAAATGCAAAACCCTTTTTTTTTTTTTTATTAATAAAACCAAATGTCTTCGTCAAAAGCCATGTGCTCAATGCTAAAGGGAATAAGGCTTAATCATGGTAGTAAGAATACCCTAAAAGGAAAAATAATAATTTAACAAAATAATAACAACAACTGGCACAATCTTTAGTCAATTTTGTGCTTTTGTCATTTTTATTAGTTTTCTTTTTGCAATATTTCTAATTGGCTTTATTTCCACTTTAGTAATATGCTAATGTAACATTTCAGTCGGTTTTTTTTCTTTCAATTTCAAATCTGCTTAATTTCAATGACTGATTTTTAATATATTCAGTTAACAGTATGACTATTCCCCACTCGCTAAACACCGAAAATCTGGCACATTTCAGATTCCCCTCATGAACCCAGTACGCAAACACCTGAAGGAAGAACCATTGCTCTGTAGAATATTTCCTTTACGCTAGAAGGTTTGAGAGTGCGAGATCTGCGGTGTGCTGATGACTCAAGTCTGAACTCAATGAACCTTCTCAAGCCCATATAGGAAAATAGATCAGCCTTCTACAAAGGCCCCGCCCAACTGCCTCTCAGCCCTTCCCCCCCACCCTATCTCTCTCAGCACTCAGCTGACTCTGCTGTCTGTAATGGAGATGAATCTGACATCTTCCTGTCTGTGTGTATTCAGCTAACTCTCTCAGCTGAGCAGCACCTCTGGTTAATGGAAACAAATCTCCAAGAGCAACAACGAAACAATAACCGGCTTGACCATCAGATCTAAAGCAGGGGCAGAGCTATTCCCATGGGCCTCAATCCCAGGAAAACACAGTTAAATGGTGGTACGCAGAAGACAAAAGTAACACCACAGGGTAAAATCCACAGCTTCTATAGGAATTCGAGCGGGAGCGGTGACATCATAAAGTGCTCATCCATACACCCAGGTCCCGAGCGAAGCAAGAGCAAGCTGGTTGTAAAATAATATAGCGAGCTCCTGTTCCTCAAGCTTACCGTTATCAGACCAGGCCATCAAGTCTAATGTCATGTGTGAGGTCTTTTTACGTAGGTCAACAAGCAATCGGTGAACAGGAACATGATAAACAGACCTCTGGAGTCTGGACCATATATGGTGAAAAAGTCAATAGAGATGCAGGACATATTGATATCAGCCACAATAAGTCTTGATTATTCTCATATTGATTTCGTAAATGTGGTTATTTTTCTGAAATTAATTAAAACATGGTTTATTTAATTCAAGTGAACAGTAATACTTCAGGTAAATCAGTATAAGTTTGAAAACCATGTAAAACATCTCAAAGCAAAATTTCAGTCAATATATTAGCTCCTGTATTTTGCTAAATATCTCTCGCAGTTCATTCAAAGTCAAAGCCAAACTGTAGATTAAAACATTGTGTCTCGTAGATAAACATTTCTGCTGTGGACAAACAAACAAAAATAGATGACTGAATAGTTTCAATTGTATGATTCTTCACAATGCATTGTGTGTGTGTGTTAATGTAAATGTTTACCATACTCCGAAATCCCTGATTCGCTTCCTCAAGACTGATAAAGAAAAACAGTAATAATGCAGCCCTTACAATGGTTACAAAGTCTCATGACTTTGAGACAATAACCCTATAGGCTTCCCTAGCAAATATTTGAACATGCTTTCTTTCAGTGAGTGGCTCTATAGTGTGCTGGGTAAGGCTGGCTGGCGCCGCTGTGGAGAAGAAAGACCTGATCTGACAGAAATCCACTGACATATAACTGCAGCTGAGCTACAGGCCTGCAGCCGGCCCGCTGGCCTTTCACTCATGAAACCTAATACATGCAGGCTACTAAAACCCACACACACTCTCACTGACTAACACACACACACCTAAACCTTTCTTTCCCTGATGTAGCAGACACAGCTAGCAGTGCTGAATTTTTGCTTTTACATAAATTCAATTTGTCAAAATTCATTTCAATTCAATAGGCAAACAAAACACAAGTTTGATTACATAAACAAACAAAAGATAATCAAATCTCAAATGATAATCACCACCACCTATTTTTATGTAAAACAATCACCATAAATTCAAATAAAATGCAATAACTATGTAAAAATCTTAACGTTAGATTTGATTAAATATATTGCATGATCAGTAATAATAATCAGTGCTAATTAACTGCATCCGGCATGTTGGTGTACATATTGTGTTTGGGTATTTATTATGTATATAATACATATGCACATGCATGTATACATTTACGAAAAATATGTTTATATATATATTTATAGGACATTTAATAAAATTATCTGAATACAAATATATACACATGCATATCATTTCAAAATATATATACACCGGACATGTACATATTACATTTATTTTTGGTATGATTAATCACGATTAATCTTTGCCCAGCACTAATAACAATCAAACTATGTAAAATATTGACTATAACTTTGAATCAAATACATTAAAAGTCAAGTAAAAAAAAAAAAAAACTATTTAAATTATTTTAGTTTACATAAATTTAAAAAACGATAGCTATTTTACACTAATATGAGATGTCTGTATACAAATAAATAAACTATTTAAATTGATAAATGTATATATTTATTAGACTAAATGAATAACTCCACTTTTGTTTTATTTTACTTAATTTGAATGACATTTTTATTTCTGATATTTTTATCTTTATATGCTGCACCAATATAACTGAAAGGAATTGAACTGATTCTCAATGCAATTCCGAATGGCAGTGATATCTGATTCTACAATGTTTAAAGAAAACACGAGCATACCATAAGTGTGAGACATCGCATAAATAGTGCCTGTGTGTGTGTGTGTGAGGGCTTGTATGAATAGGTTCTGTGTGTGAGTTAGTGAGAGAACAGAGAGAACAGAAGGACAACAGAGAGTTTATACAAACAGACTCGATGTGTCTTGGCTCCTGGACACTAATATTCATCTTAGCTGGCATTAGCAGAGAAAGGACGCTCGAACCTTCGCCTATACAATCACATCACTGTTCCACCACCTCTCACCAATCCACACAGACGTCTTTTCAAGAAATGCAACAGAAAAAAAAGTCATCTATAAACAGTGCTGAGTGGAAGGAAACTCAATTACCCACACTTCCGCTGCTAAACCTTTCCTCCGTCCTCTTGTCTTTATATCAGTGGTTTTGTATTAAACAATCAAAAACAGTCCGCCTAAATTTTGGATTCTTGCACATATTTAAAATTTTTCCTAACTTAATACACTTTACCGTCTTTACATATGTATATGTCCTCACATAAACAGTACAGGAAATGCTCACATATCAAATCTTTAGTTTAGCACACAGAGGTTGAATTATCACAGCCTGAAGCAAATAATATTAAAGGGGTCATATGGTGGTGCATGCACTTTTTCAAGCTGTTTGGACTGAAATGTGTGTTGGGAGTGTTTGTACATAACCACCCTACAATGATAAAGATCCACAGGTAGTTTTTGATTTAACAAAAATAATTTGCCCCTTCTGAAATCAAGCCATTCTTAAATGCATGTCGGTGGCGCGTCACACGACAGAGGCCACTCCCACAATAGTTGATTGACCGCAGCGTGTCACACAGACTGAACTGATGTCTAACCTCAGACCCGCCCTGAGTGAGCCGTCATCAGACCGAGACGCAGAGATGTTTTGTAGTTGAATGTATTAATGAACAGTAGTGATTTACTACCAACATCTGAGTGACTGAAGATGTGGAGGATTAATTTTATGTTTGGTTCTGAAGGGAAACGCACCCTTTATCAAGCGAAATGCGTTTATGCGTTTATGTTCGCGCAAAACATTCATGATCCAGCTTCACCTACAGAAGAAGTGACTATAATGTCTTTTAATAAATCTTTGCAAATCGCCTTTCCTATAATGTGCTAATTAGCAGGTTTCACTATGAATACGACTAAAAAAAGATCCTCTGAGAGCGTCCGGAAAAAAGGGCTGGAAATTAAATGTCAACACCTGTGAAATACGTGAAATGACATCTATGACCGGGAATATAAAGTAACAGAAATATAAGTAACAGAGAACCCAAGTGAACGGTGAACTCCTTCCACCCGGTAACAGACATGACCAGATCGCACAGCCATCCAGCAAAGTTGAGAGGTCACCACAAGTCATTGTGGGCTACAGCTGTGCTTCATAAATTAGGCCGCTATGGGCTGCCAGCACAACAGGTGCCCTCTCGGCCTGGGGGGTGTTGGGACAGTCTAGCTCTTTACTTTGGTCTTGATCACTCACATGCTGAGCTACAAACAACAAAATTAGCCCTTAAGCAATTGAGCTCCTCTTCTATTGGCTGGAGCAGATGGTACATCCTTCAGTGATGCCCCTCGGCACAAGATGAGTGTGTCATGATCTTTCCAGCCTGTCAGACCTCTGTGACCCCCCCGCTGGACAGCCACCAGTTACAGATGCCTGTCCTTTTATCACTGGGATGAAGTCTTTGAACTTCTACCACTCATGTCATTAGCTATGTATCACATACAAAATGTGTGAATAAAGCACCGTTTTCATCCAACGAGTAAAAGAGAACAAAAACATCACTTCCTGGTAAACTGTGGCACTAAATAGCAATAGTCTAGGAGAATCTAGAAGAAAGCTTTTAATACAATAATTTTCATGTGATATAGGCAAATTAGCCTACTTCCACCTCGGAGCGAGCTGACGAAATACAATAAATGCGGTCGGTGCTTTTTAAGGTGGATGCAGGTGTTTGGAAATGATGTGTAAGACAGTTAATATGCAGAAATATTTAGACGACAGACACTTCTCATACAATTCAGAATAACCATAACATACTTGCTGTATGAACGAGATCATTCAACTTATGCCGTGTCATAGCACAAGGTCGCATTATTTTTTTGATGAGTATGGAAGAATGTATTTGGTAAATGTGTCTTAGTTTATGCATATTTTAGTTTATGCATATTTTTTCTAATCTGATAAAAAGTTTATCATACTCAAGTGTGAGCATACATTTATGATGCACATTTTTATCATATATGCGGATCTTGCTGTTTCCATTCAGTGTTTTTTAATGAGATTTTCCAAAATGCGCACTATAATAGGTGGATGGAAACATAGTTAATGGCTATTACCAAATACACTGTATTCGTAGTTGATTAATAATTAATAAACTCTGGATGCCTTTGCTTTTGACTTGAAGTACACTTAAATGTTTTAATTGAATGCGTTCATTCTCAGTGCTCTTTAACATGCATTCAAGCACCATTAAAATCAGCACAGAAAATATGAAAGCGGTCCACATATTTTATGCAACTTGTTAGAAACAGCCCAAGTCACAATGTCCAGTTTAAAAGAGTCATAAAAGCATATTAGTGTTAATAAAATGTCATTTTTAGAACTAGTAATTGGAAGCTTAAGCCATTTCTGTAAAGAAAGAAAGAAAGAAAGGTGACTAGGTGTGTTACTACCCATCTCGTCTCTCAGCTGTGTTGAAAAATAGCATCTCAGCAAATAGCAAAGCAACCACACCAAAATAGTCATGTTAATACATGACTACTGAGAAACAGAGTGCTATTTTATTAGTATAAGTAATGACAACATGGTTCATTCTACATTTGTGTGAGAGAGAAACGTAGAGAGAGTAAGAGAGAGACTGAAATGACTTCTGATGAATTTCTATAGATGCAAGTACAGTACAAGTCATTTCTAATAAATAAATGCATGTATTAAGTAAATATATGAATATTTCTATTTTTTTTTTTTTGATCTATTTATTTGTGGCTTTTCCCTGATATGATAGTAGGATACAAAAGAGAAGTAGAAGCAGACTTAACTTGCTTATTAACTTGCCCTCACTTGCCTAATTTTTGTGTTCCGATGTGTTGAGTAATTAATGATCATTTTCATTTTTGGGTGAACGATCCCTTAATGTGTGTAGACCAATAAAGAATGAGAATGTAATGCACATATGGTGGCAACTATAATCACCTATTCATTATCTACCGGATATCAAACCGACATATCAGTGTTGCATTTTATGTGGCATACAGAGTGCTTTTCATTGATATTCCAAGTATTTTCGAATAAATACATTTATCCTACTGTGTGTGTATGTCACGTATTTGCCTTGTCAGTGTCTGTTTTTCTTGAATATTTTGCTATGGCAGTCTGTAAGGCTTTTTTAAAATAAAGCGATATGCAACTAAGTAGTCAAGACCGGGAACTATGCAGCAGTCACAGGGAAAGAAAAACATTTCTTTTGAAATTAAATTATTGGGTTAAAAACTCCCATGCGTCATTCCTCCCACACTAACTGGACACAGCAGAGCTCAGAGTCTCTGATAAACCTTACAGAACAAGTATTCTGATTCAATCCAATACACAAGAAATGAAACCATCCTTCAGAGGTCACCAAGTTTTAAAGGTACATTTTTTCCAAGTTATTCCATAATTACTCAGCTCTAAAGCCAGTCATGCTATTACACAATCCTGAGCCTCGCTTCTGAAGTGGGTTTGGTCATAAACACAGGGTTACGGTTCTGGCAGCCAAGTCAGTGCATTGTTCACACAGACGCCAGGATTCCAGCCTGTTTACGGTAAACGTGCATAAAGCCGCATTGGCATCAGGCCTTCTGGGTTGAGACCTGGCAATGCTGGGACAGGGGATCTCAAAGACCTTGATTGTTTAAGCATTCTTATTTAGTGGTGACACACCATCTATATTAGGGCTGGGCGATAAAACGATAACGATATGTATCGCGATAGGCAAATGATCGATATCAATAAAAAATGTGTCCGA
>JAUCNO010000663.1:8668503-8680977 GCA_032353835.1 Enteromius viviparus
AAGTGCATTGTCACAGTAATGCAAAAATCATTGCGAAAAAACGTGACATGAACTTTAAAATTAATTAATAGAGGCTTTTTTGGAATCGAGTTATTCGAGGAATCGTTTCAGCCCTAGCTTGTTCGCTACTTTTAGTAAGTAAACCATTTTAGTATCTTAGTTGAATTGTTCACATGAAATCATCAAATATGACCAAACAAAAATATCACTGCTGCACTATTACAGGATCAGAATGAAAAAAAAAGAAGAAACATTAAAACAACATGATATTCTAAACTGATTTTGCAGAGAATTCAGCATGTAAATAAATGTTAATATTCCAATGCATCCTTCATTACATAATTCAGATATGTATGTAGCTAACCCATACATCACTATGACTTCAAAGCCTAGCTTCTCTCCTACAGTCTATAATTTGAACCACATACTGTTAAAACATTAAACAATTAGAGTTCAGGGTGCTGCTATAAGCAATCAGAATTTTTTATTAATTTTAATTAATATCACCGTTTTCATGATCAATCTTAATCGATTTTAATGATCATTATTTTTTTACAAAGTAAAAATGTGTATTTTCTTTATAGCATCTTTCTCTGCAAACAGCTTTTATCCTTTTTGGTTGTAGCTTACTCAACATATGATGCTCCAGCATTGAATATCATTCAAATGTTAAGCATCACATTTATCTAACCTTGAAAGCATGAGCGTCAATAAATAACACTTAACAGGAACTATCACAAGACATTTCCTCCTGAGCAGGTTAAGGGGGAGTAGAGGGAACTGTTTGGCCAGCTGTCCTCTAACAGCCTTAACTGTTGTTTTGTATTTCCCTACAACTATAGTTTATTGCTTTAACACCCACATGGTGGACAAGAAAGAAAAGACTGACAAATTACCAAGTAACCAATTCAAAAAACATATTTACGATCACATTTCAAAAATGACCGTCCACCTATAACATGCTTACAGTATATCCAGTAACTCCTGTAAATGTATTAGTCAAGCATTCCCTCATGTCATTGCAAGCTCTTGACCTTTGGCTGCTCAGAACACACTTCATGGCTCTTTTCTTAAATCAAGATCTGTGCAGGCATCTGCTCAGCACCATTACATCATAAGACTCCGGAGAGCATTACCACTGCCACAGTAATGCCCAACTACTGTCCCATCTGTTCTGGAAAGCCCCCTACCAGTTAAACTAACACCTTTCAAACTTGCTCGTTCTTCACCACAGGACATCTAGATAAATCAAGTCATTGACATTCATTCTGATTTAATGTAGCACATTTCTCAGGATGTTTCCCATATGAATGTGGAAGTGTAAAACTACTGCAAGTGCAATACCAAAACATTTAAGGCTGCAAAATACATTGTTGGATCAGTTATCAGCCATTATTAGAATGTTTAATTATGCATCAGACAATAAAGGAAATTTAACTGTACAAACAAATCATTTTAAATAAAATTAATGATAAAAACTAAATAAAATGAAACACTGCCAAAACTTCCAACTAAAATAAAAAAATAAAACCAACTAAAAAAAACATTTATTGTCGTTGTTCACGACATAGAACGTGGGCAGACATTATGTAAATATGTTCCTTTGTGTCGTGTGGCCGTAACAGAAGAAGATTTTGATTGCTGACGACTTGTTTAGGCGACTATGAGCACACTTTTTTTAATAGACAATAAGTTTATTTATTGTGCACTGTCTGTGTCACAACTTTACAGATAGTTATGTTCACATATAGCTACAAGGCCCACTGCATGAAAGATCATATTTGAAAAGGCATAATAGAGGCATTATAGTATTTAATCATTTAATTTATTTAGACAAAACAATACATTAATATCAGATATTAATCTGAAAATATTTCAAGACAAATCACAAGTAGCTTCACTCTGACCACAATTTAAAAGAAAAGAAAACTATTTCCTCTGTATCATTTACCGGTTCCTCCTATTCCTCCAGATGTTATTTGAGAACAAAGAGTAAGCTTAAATTTTACAGAGAAATAGATTTTTTTTCTTCGAATATAAAATTTGTTGTGTGGCTTTGAATTTGTCCGACCAGTATACAGTATGGGTCCGGTTAAATAATTTATCTTGTTTGGCTACGATATGTCTATACATCCTTGTGTGTGTGTGAGAGAGAGAACATGATACTCCTCTAACACATACAAACACACACAGGAACACCACACCACTCGGAAATACACACCAACATACACATAGAACCCACAGATGACAAGTTACTGAGCTTTCCGCATTTGAGTGTGGTTTATAATAGCCAGGTATAAACGAACAAAAGAAAACAAGACTACATCAAATATGACAACCAATGGCTAAAATATAATTTAACATGCGTCAAGGCCAAGGGAGATGATGTGCTAGCAGGGGGATGATGGGGCACTTTAAATGGCAGGAACCAGTGATGATCGTATCGTGTTCTCCAGATGGCCGGCTATCTCCTCTCTTTTACACGGGATGGCCAGAGCAATTCAAGCCTCCCTGGGGACACGAAGAGCCTTTGCGGAAGAGCCCAAGTCATTGAGTCCTCATCTACTCATCCCCATAACATGAAAGAGAAGGCCGCTCTCTTCACCACAGCTATTGCTTCAGTCAGCCATGACAAACGAACCTAGACTCTAGGAATTGCTATCTGATCCATAAAATGCTCGTAAAAGGCAGAGAGATAAAATATGTGCCATCTGATCACTTCCTGCCTTCAAGGAATGCTTCAGCATTTACATCAAGGCCTAGTTTGATCACCTGCATTTTCACAAGAAGCTTAAATACAATACAGCCATCACGTTTATGGCAGGGCAATGTGTTGCTGTGAGTGTAAAACATTTACAACAATAACTAAAGGTCAGATGAGTAATAGCTTCTATCTTGGATTACTGTGCAAGGACTGTAACTGTAAGTAAGCCAGTAATAGGTCGCAACAAGACCGATCATCTTCAGAACACAGAATTTTCATATTGGGGTAACTCACTAATTAAAAGGGCTTGAAATAACTACATTGGTTGATAAGCCTGTTAACTTCTATATGTTTAGCTAAATTTTATTTTTCAGGTACTACTGACTTGTGACCCAGTTTGATATCTGCGACCCAATTTTGGATCATGACCAACAAGTTGAGATCCACAGAACTAGGTGATTGGTGAGCAATAGCAATGGGATAGGATAACTCTGGCCTCGGACATCTTTTACAAACCACGTAACATAACACATAACAGCTGAGCACTTGGCTAAATATCGCAGCCTCTTATGGAAGCTGCTACTGAAGATTAGGTTTCATATCAATCCCTAAAGAGCCACTGCATGCAGAAGAAAGAGAGAGAGAGAAAGTGCAGAGCTGCTTCTCTCAGTATTTGGGAGGCTTCCAGTGCCCCGGATGACCCCCAGTGCGAGAAGGACAGGATGAGACTCAGTGACATTAGCACCATGTCGGCATCACACTCAACATTTAAATGCTCAGTGCTAAGAGCCAAAAATGGACAGACCGCAACAGGCAATTACAACTCAGTCACTGAACAGGGGCACAGAGTTTAAATAAAGATTTCCCTTTGTCTCTTATTGAGACAAATACACAGTGTCTGGTTAAGTAAATGAAAGAGAACATGAGTTCAGGCTGTGGTTGAGTGACCATCCGAACCGCAGCCTGACTTTCACTACACATGAACAGAACGTTTTATTATGATGTGAAAATATGTCTGCAGTCTGATAAAATATGAGGTTGAACCATTTTTAAATGAATTATGTTGAATTTTCAATTTATGCAAACTTATGAATCTTTAAAATTTAATAAAAAACATTTTGTGCATACACCATCTATGAGTCAGAGCAAACATTGTACAAATGTGCCAGAATTAGAGTTTCTGGTTTCAATCACTGAGGGCGGAGAAAAAAAGAAAAAAAGGAAAGTGTGGTTGTGTCTAGAAATGCAGACTCTCTGAGTGGGAACTTCTTTTGCTTAATTACTTTATATGTAAACAGCAGGAGAACGTGTGTAATGAGAAAGGATCTGGTAATGCATTCATCATGTTGTCATTATCAAGTGACCTACTAGTGTCAGTTGCTCCACTGCCATTCACAAATCTTCTCCATTGAGTGGTGTAATCCATCAGGTACCAATTCAAGATCTCACCGGAAATTGTATGTCACCTGGGTTTTTTTTCTGTCCAATGCTTTATCAGTGTTGTGAATTCAGACACACCACCCTGTTACTGTTTTTACACATGCTCTGTATTGGGTTTGGTATTTGACCATAAGGCTTTCATACTGTAAATGAAATCGTTCTTTTTAGTCAGTCAGAAAAGACTTACGAGTCATTTATAGCTTTTACTAAACCCCCTCCATTAATTATTCTTGGTTATGTTTAATTCTAAATGGACCCGAAACTGTTACTTGTAATTAAAAACACACATTCAAACCTAATCTACTCCAATATATGGCATTCTAAAATTGAATTAGTCACTAAAATATCCAATAGGTAATTTTTGCACAGCGATATTCCTGGCTATGGTGTGGCATAAAGTCTTCCTTTAGAAAACAGTAATGGTGTCGGCACAGATAGCCTTGTGGCACTTAAAACTCTCCGCAGATTTCATCCTAAAAGTGTGCATATGCTCAAAAACTCATACGATATATATCGCCCAGCCCTAACTACAAGACACTGCAGACAAAAACATCGTTTTTTTTTTATGAAGTGGACAATTTTGAGATTTTGGGCTAGTTTAGTCCCTCAAAATGTGTTCTTTCGAAATACTATGAAGAAGATGTTAAAATGCATTAAAATGATTATTTTATAACATTTTGTTTACTTGTGACCTTAACTTTCTTCCTCCATTTAAATCTTCAAATGTCGTTGTCTCAATATGAGCTTTTTGTCATTTTCCGGTACCAATATCTCAGCCTATGTTGCACCTATGTACACTTACTAAACTTTCCAGTTATACTCTCACTCTCAAAGGGATTTGTTAATAAATCTTTCCTGGCCTGATTTGTGTGACATTTTAAAGAAAAAGTATGGCAAAAATTAGTATTTTTAAGCCTATGGATGGTATATTTTCACCTGTAGTGTCTCGCCTTAAGGAAATATGACATACACGCATGACAGATAGGCCTACATTTATTGTAATGTAAAATCGTCTGACTCAGTCACTATGCATTTTAAAAAGAAAAAGTGTAAATTAGACCATTTTCTTCTTCAAGTTGTCCAAATGGCATACAGTTGTACTTTTTATAATATTTTAGGGATGCTTTCACAAGACATCAACACCTCCATGTAATGGATTATATAATTTAATCCGGATAATTGACCATTCAAGCACTGAATCTAGCAGTGTCCTCCATAATATCAAAGTAAGTGATCATCATTGATCATTGTTCTTGCTAAAATAAATATTTTCCCATAAGCCAATCCAACACAAATGTCTAAATTCATATAATTTGGTGGTATCAGTTGTGCAAATTTTTCCAACAAGTTTATTTTTATAATTTCCACCTTTTGTGCAGGAAGTGGCATACACATCTTTTTAGCCCTACTTTGTGCCCAAGCAAAGGTTATAAATAAGGCCCCTGGTTTGGGCTTTAGCTAATCGCTTCTGAAAACCCATAAATAAAACTATATCATAGGATCAGACACAAAAGCGATGCCTTAACCAAACACTGACTCCTGTTCCCATATGGAAGAACAACCAGCAAGCTTTATTTCTGGATCATTAACTTCAACATTCGCGCTCATCTAATCAAAACTAATTCAGCCATGTTGCTGCAGCAATCCTTTCTGTATGCTCTACCAGCTGCTACATCTCCCCAGGTGCATCTGAATCCATGCTTCATGACCAATGAATAATAAAGTCAGCAGTATAGAATTTATATGAGAGACAAATGATGTGTCAACTGTCTTGAGAGCACTCTGCCATACTCCCTGTAAATATGGTCATCCACCAGAACTCAAGTCAACACAGATGATCCTAAACTGAAAATGTCAGTTAAATTGTAAAGGAGGCCCATGCGTGGACCTCTTAATCATAGTGACCGTTCAACCGCAAAGTAACAGACTGAAATCTAAGCTATCTGATTGAGTCAGGTCTGCTCTCAAGGGACACGTTGAAGGTATGGAACAGCTTTGTACAGGCAAGTATGTTCCTTTTAATTTACAGATCCAGACAATGCCACTGCATTTGTGATGAGATGCACGTATGGAAGTGTCAGCAGTCCTTCAGGGACACAACAGGACAACTGGAAGGGAAGGGCGGACTCAAAAATAAAAATTCTGTCATTTACTGTACATCACCCTCTTGTCCTTGTATGACTTTCTTCTGCAGAACACAAAAGACAATGCTTTGAAAAATGTTTCAAACCCAAAGCGAAAGACAATGGGGTCCAAAACACAGCACCCAATTAACTTTTACAGCATGGACAAAAACATTTGTGTTCCAGTAAAGAAAGAAATGCATACAGGTTTCAAACGTCAGTCCTGAAGTCACTGCATTACCTGCAAAAGTAGGATTATACTTCTTCCCATTCACTTTTCTATAGAATTCATGAAGACTGTGTGATTTAATTTGACTTCATATAATGGAAGAGGAAACCTCCTCATGATCATCCACCACTGGCCTCCAGATCATAAATCTCTTACAGGGCAATCCTAACTCCAATGATAGACTGAGCAGTCCGTCAACACACAGACACTGCTTGCATAGTGACATTGATAAGACCTTCAAATTAAGACAGAATAAATCTACAGACTTGGCTTTAATTTGTGTGGCCCTTTTCTGGGAATCAATGTATCTGCTTGTTGATAGAATGACTGTGATTTATAAAATATGTAAAAGAACATTTTTGGCAGTATACAATTGGAATCGTTTAGCAAATTATGATTCCTTTTACAAAACAAAAAAAACACTGTATTGTAGTAGCTTTCATCAAAACAAATCACTGCTCACAAACGTGCATTGCCCAAATAATGTATAATAATAACAAATGTTAGCAATAAAAATGAAGAATGGTTTACAATAAAGTGTTTCGCGTGATCGATATTGATCACTGCTTCTGAAAAGAATTAAATCCATGCACCTGTGGCACAAAACATGAGCACACTGTTTAACTAAAGCTAAGATTTTGTTTCACAACTACTGGGATACACCTTAAACGCAACAATGGATAAGAATCTTACCATGTAGGACGCCTTAGGCAAGTCAGTCCACTTTCCAGGTTTGAAATGCTCTTCATTTGTCAATATTTTGCGACCCAGGGGCTACATTAGCCAGGCTGCTAAGTGCGCGTCCTCTCTCCTCCATGTGCTCAGCTGCACGCGCATCGTGGGGCGCTTTGCATAGAGTCGGATCAAGGCTTGACGTCACAGCGCGACAACTTCATCTATTACCCCACAAAACAATAAGAACTTCACTTGTGGCTCGAAGTTGTACCCTATATAGTCTGTTTAGCTTCATTATCACCCATACAGCGAATATAAATATCACAGTGCACAACAATAAAACTTTTACCCTAAACGAGAGCCTATCTCAGACAAGCAATGTCTGAGGTAGATGTCATTTATTAAATATTCTTGAACTTCTTGACCATAAAGATCCTTACCTTCTATAATGTAATATTCATAATGTATTTGCTATTAGTTATTGTTATAATAAAGCTGAGAATACACCCTTGCATGTCTTATTAGGCAAAGCATCAAATGACATGATTTAGACATGAGTGTTTATGCTTCACAGGTGTAAGTGGTTTATTTTAGGATGTTTAAAGGTACAGTCATGTTTCATCAGAACAGTGAACAGATAAGGTTTATGTTAAGCATTTGCAAAAAAAAAAAAAAAAAAAAAAAAGGCACACAACACAGATCTAGTACGTGATTTCATCCTCATCCAGTAGTTTAGTCATCTGACATCCAGTTAACAGAACAAAAAAATGTCAGAAAATGATAAGTTGTTAAAACTGGGCATGGATGAAAATGTATGTCATCTACTGAACCATTAACTTTTTAAACAAACGTGATTTGAAGGTTAGGAAAAAATAAGCTGGTTTCCTTATGAGATTCCGTGTCCCAATATGGTCCTCAAAACCGCTCCACTGAAGGGAAGGTGAGATTTGTTTGTGCAGCAGGTGCATCAAAGCTCTTCTTAGAAAGTTAAATAGCAATTACTCATTACTCTCAGAATTAGACACTAATCTTTTTCTTGTAGAACATGAAGTTAAATAAAACAGTCCACTGTAAACATCACTTACTCAGATCAGTGTAGCCAAGATCATGACGCCAGCGAAATCAGTATGTAGATGTGTGATTCAGCACAAGTAGCTTGACATTAGGCTTTGATGATTGTAAATAGAAAACGTAATTCTGACACATGCATTAGTGATCCCAAAGTTACAAACAGATGACTGCATTGCCAAAGTTAGTTATTTTTCAGTGCATGTAAGATTTTTTATTTATTTTTATTACTACATAGGCCAAATCAATTAAACATCAAATGTGTGCATGACTGTTTCTTCTTAATGGTTACCTAAGTGTAGGCTTTGAAGTCATCATGAGACTAAAATAGGCAAAAGCAATGAGTCCACATTGAAGACAGGATTAGCCAAAAACAGTTTTATAGAGAAATGCATTGAGAAATGAACAGCATCTTGAATACATATGTGCATTATGTACAAAACTTACAAAAACAAAAACATTAAGTTAAGGCAAACAGTAAGTGGAACCGCAGAGAATATTTTTACTAAAAAAATTAAATTAAATACAAATAAACCTAACCTCCATCATGTTCAAATTGAGGCAGTGTAATTGTATAAATCAATGTCAGATTGCTCACTACTTGCCACACCTTCGAGACCTTGTATTGACTACAAGGATGCTTAAAACATGTTCAGTCCATAAATTAAGTCCAAGCAACTTAAGAACTGCTCAGCTGCTGAAGTCTCTGTTTCAAATGTTCACATTTCCTCCTTAATTGCTCCTTAAGTGAGATCAGTTTTTGTTCATCTTCTTGCATGCTCGCTATGCACTCCGTCGCCTTCTTAAGTATCACCACTTTGGCAGCTTTCTCGTTGTTGGCCACGTCAGGAATGACGTCTCTTAGCGCGAAGAAACTGAGTTTGAGCTCATTCCGCCGTTGCCGCTCGAGAACGTTATGAGTCCTGCGTTTGTCGTTATCTTCGGAGTCCGACGTCCTGGGACTCGCGCATTTACGGCTGTGGTTCATTGGTTTAAACGCCCGGATGTGACTCTCGAATTTAATCCGCTTGACCGCAGGCTGCTCGCTCCGCGTGGATGGCTGCGCGGCGTAGTTGTGTTGGTGAATGTTAACGTGACACCGCTTGAGGACGACGGGGCTTTGATGCGTTGCGTTCGCGTCAGGCTTTCTCACAGACTTTCTCTTTTCCACCGTGACAACGTCGATCTCCTCCTCCTCCTCCTCCTCCTCCTCGTCGTCGTCGTCATCTGTTTGGGTTAAAAAGCAAACAAAATGTCAATCTGCCGCTCTGCTTATTCATTCTTAGACTACTTTACGTAGTGCAATAACGTGCAGTGGGCGGGGGCGTCTCTCTTCACTACAGTCTCTATCTAGTGTTAACACTTTAACCACCACAAATTCTTACACTGTTAAAAAAGTGCAAGCTTATCTAAAAGGTGTAAAGTACATTTAGTTTTAATCAGCACTGTGTTACTCACCGGAATCGCTGTCACTGCTGCTGCTCCCGCTGTTTGGTGGGGTATCCAGTGGCAGTGTTGTGGATGTCGGTTTACACGGCTTTGAGCTGTCAGTCAGCGGGAAAGGGAACACTACTGATGGGTCAATGCACTGAGAGGCAGGGGTGCTCATGTCCTGAAGATAGCTGACGTTAGGGCTGGACCGACAGCCGTCCACAGAGTCGCCCCTGGAAGACTCTTTCCTCGCCGCCTGCAGCGACGCTAATCTCTCCGACACCACCTTCTCCAGCTTAGCCGCGGCGGAGAAGCCACTCCACATACAGTCATGAATGATAATCGACTTGGAGTAGTCCGCGTCGCAAATAAAACTGTGGTTGACCACGTCGTCCCCGAGAAACTCCGACACAATCTCCAGCTGGTCTGCCGTGGAGGGGAAGGGGTCTGACAGCGAGGGACGCCGGCTCGGGGAGAGCGGCGGGGTGGGGAGCAGTTCAAATTTCTTCCATATATCCTCACTGGGCGCCGGTGGCTGTCCGTGCTGCTGGTTATAGAAATCCTCTTCCTCGTTGTCGAAATAAAAATAGGGCTGATAGGAATCGTAGTCGTAATCGTAATTTTTACTCGCCATACTTGAATTCAGCGGCATGGTGAGTGCCTGTGAATGGTGAATAAATTAGGGTTAAAACTCGCCCTTTAAATGTTGCACAACTAGTGACTCACCTCAAGCCTAAACTTCAGTAACGTTACAGTACAGAGGTCTTACAAACTCATAAACTTACTGAATGTGCCACACATAAAATACATCACGCGTATGTAAACTTAAAATAATATAGTCTTGGTTTTATCCTCCGCAAGATTTAAGGACAGTTCCCCAAATGTAATTTACACAAGTTAATTGTTTAAAACGTCCAAAATGAGAGTAAATCATAATCCAGAAAGACTTACCGTAGCTGTAGTGAAACCTGATTGAAAACTGGCAATACGGTCAGATGTCAGTGTATGTGAAGTATCAGGTGAAAGTAAGTCCAAAGTGGGAGTGCGCGGCTCCGCTCGACCTCCGCGCTTGTGCGACTGCAGCACCAGAGCGGCTGCTTGTCATTTACTGCAAGATTTCGAACAGCTGCTCCCGTGGGTTTTAATACTACGGATTGTTTTCCCCCTCCCTTTAACTCAAGATATCAATGCGCCGTTCCCGCCAAATGTACAGGGCGTAGAAAGATGAACACAACACAACACAAACTTGTTGTTTTTCATTTAAATTACTAGTATTATTATTAATAACTGCATAACAAGAACAGTAAAACAACATATATGTACAGGGGATTTTCAACTATTTTCAACTATTAGCAATTACATTCCTAATAACATCAAAGGAGCAAAACACAAACTTGTTGGTTGTTCTATTAACACATAACTGAATGACAATATAAAAGGATCCTTAAGGTGTGACCTTATTGTAATAAAACGAGTTACACACGGTACTACTTTTCACGGCGCAGTTATTCCGGGGCGGAGCTTGTGCATGATGATAATTCTGAGAATCAACGGAGCGTAGTACACTACAACCCAACGCTTTACGAGTTTCTCGCACAGCTGTTTGTGCTGGGTGTCAGAAGGGGTGATATTATATGATTTTATATCACAAAAATGCAACTGTTTCATAAAACAAATCTACAGACGTCATTATAATTATAAATACTTATTTCTGATAATTAAATTAAGCACTCTGATTAATGTTTTTGAGAATAATACTTATTTATTGTACTGTTTATCGTTAACTGATGCAGTTACTGTCGTTATTTGCTTTACAGTGATGCTGTGATGTACTACTTAGGTTATGCTGTAATCATCGACATCATCAGCATAACCATTATTATAAAATAAATGAAGATTAGAGTCAGTTTTATTACTGATTATCAAAATAAGTCTGATATAGTGTTTGATCTTGACCTGATGGATGAAGGCGCAAACGTTCTAGATTCTCTCAGAAGTGGTTAGTGCTTCCCTCTTGTGGCTATCTGTAATAAGTGTCAAAGGATTTAACTCAGCCGAGCGATATTAATTATAATCTGTGTGAGACAAACATTGAGTTTATCTGCAGTAATTAATCTTATAAATTGGGTGTTATTTTAAGCAGGACTCAAATACTTACTTAAACCGTTTAAAAATTATTTTAAACTGGTGTTTATTTGTGTCTTGGGACCTAATTCTAATCTTTTAGGACTTAGAATTTCTAAAAACTACTTTAATTTAATTACTGAACTTGTATAATCCGTAATAATCCTTAATTGTCTTGTGTTTGAAATATTTTATATTGTATAGGCACAATAAATTAATGGCCAGGTTTCACAAATGGGGCTTAGCTTAAGCCAGGAGGCATTAGTTAAATTAAGAAATTTAAGCAACTTTGACAAAAATGCCTTATAAAAAAATATTACAGGTGTGTATCTTAACACAGAACAATGATACTGACATGTTTTAAGATGTATCAGAGCAAGATATTTCCATCTGTGACAGCTCAAACATGCAATTTAGTCTGGGACTAGCTTAAGCCTCGTCTGTGAAACTGGGGGTACATGTCTTTGATCTTGGAGTCTAAGATTTAAATATATATATATATATATATTTAAATCTTATATATATATATATATATATATATTTAAATCTTATATATATATATATATAATTCTATTATATTCTATAATATAGTAGTCAACATTCGAAGTGGATCAAAACCTTTCATCAAAGTTGTCCTAAGACAAGAATAGGTATTGTTTTTGATTTTAGGACAACTTTGA
>JAUCNO010000663.1:8683827-8702657 GCA_032353835.1 Enteromius viviparus
CTTACACTGTGGTTACATACTAGATACACATCTAGTTACTATGTAAGTACACAGGTATTAGGGACACTTAATATAAAATGGGACCAAAATTGTTTTTTTAAAAACAAGGCTTAATATTTTAAACAATTTGCCTTCTCCAGTTCTTTTGTTTTAGGCATATTTAAATATTTTTGTTGAAAAACAACATAAACTGACTGATTAAGCTTACTTTACTCACTTACATCTGCACTGTAAATTAATACAAACACATTACAAAAGCATTATTTTTATTTTGTTTCATTTATTTATTTTATTTTTTGTTTAAACATTATTTTGAAAGGGTTGTCTTTTTTTTTACACCAATACACTCTTTGGAAAAAAAGGTACAAAAGCTGACATTTTGACAGTACGCTTTCAAAAGTACACCTTTGTACTTTACTTACTGTACCCATAAAAGGTGCTTTTTAGTACCTTACTGTAAATGTACAGATTTGTAACCTAAAGTGTACTGGTGATTTTTGAAAGTGTACTGCCACAGTGTCAGTAATTGTACCTATTTTTCTGAGAGCATTCTGCCCACCTTCAGCCAGTGTAGCAAGATTTGTTTCTAGGTTTGTTCTTGTGAGTCCTGTCAGCAGTTGAGTGGAGATCGTCTTTTCATCATGACACCTTCAGCATTTTCTTTGTCTATATGAAGCATTTATTGCACTATGGTGTCACCCTTTTACTCAAAAATGAGTAAAAACACTTCCACCATTCTCTGGGAAACAGACGTCATATCTGCCTGTTGTAGCAGTTGAACAAATATATTAACTTTCATTAATTCGTCTTGTCCTACATATATTGACTCTGATCACATGTATGAATAATAAATCAACATTATAAAACATGGCATCTGTGCCGTAGGGATGTGTCTGTATTTAGACGTGTGATTTTGGTCAATTGCCATACCTGGGATACCCAGGAGTGTTTGTTTAACAACTGTTTAACAAAGTCATCTGAACATTTCTGTAACCGCTGAAAGGAAATGTGTGTTGAACAAATGCCACATGTGTGATGTGTTTCCTCATAATAAAGGATAAATGTTTAAGACCGTAAGAACAGTAAGAATACGTAATTCCTGAAATGTTGGCATCGTTGATTAAAGTGTAGCTGGTTTGTGTAACGAAACCTTTCAATTATGTAGACGCATGAGAGAGGAACACAGATTCACAGATTTGGCATAAAAAGAAAAAAAATTATCCTTTTATCTTTATTGTTGTTGCATGGGTGGGTATTTTTTTAAGAAAAAATTATATGACAACTTTGAAAGTGAGCTATAAATTGTTTATTTAAGAAATTTTGTCTTGTCTCTGTAATATTTTATGTATTAAATTAAATGATGTAATATTTTTGACCAAATAAAACTACCCGATTTTGTGAAGGTGCATAAAAATATTTAGTACGCCAAATAAAAACTATAGATTTGGCAAACTGGCTTTGGCATGTGTGTGCTACACGATGGGTAGGATTAGGGTTGTGGGGGAGATGCATACTGTACATACAAACTGCATATTATGCGCATGCAAGACGTGTGTCATATATACGCCAAAGTCCATTTTTGTGTATTAATACCACAAGTTTTTATTTTTATTTAGTGTACTATATGCATTTTCATGAGACGGGGATGAATAAATCAGTAAGAACTAACAACTAACTAACTAACATGAAAACCACAACTGCTCAGTATTTAAATACTTGGCTAGTGTTTGCTGTAGCAGTACCATTGCACTTCAAAAACCCTCCAGCTCCACCTGTATAGATCTGCTACATGGGGAATGTCATGTATGTTATGTGTGTTATTCATATATATGCAGCAGCAGTATTTCTTGCGTCCTCGCAGCAACATTTCTGTGAATGTATTGGCAGTGGGAAAAAAAAGTGGAAAACTTTAATTCACTACATTCCAAAGCATATTATCATACTTTTTACTGCACTACATTTCATAAAAGTTGTTTTACATGTAATACTTAAGAATGTTAAATATGTTGTACGTTTGAATCTTTGAATAACTTTGAGTAAAAGTAAGAAATTAATACATTTCTAATGTAATTAAGTATTATATTCAATATGAAAAAGTACAATATTATGCTTTGGAACAAATATTTAAAACACATTCTCAGTTCAAAAGAGTAAAGGACGGAAAGGCCGTGACATGTGGCCAGGTATGGTTTTCATACTTGGAATTTGTGCTCTGCATTTAACCCATCCAAGTGCGCACACACTTGTGAGAAGTAGTCAATCCACGCACACACACACACCTGGAGCAGTTGTCAGCCATTGCTGCGGCACCCAGGGAGCAGTTGGGGGAATGGTGCCTTGTTCAAGGGTCTCACCTCAGTCGTGCTATTAAAGGTGGAGAGAGTGCTGGATATTCACTAACTCCACCCACAATCCCTGCCGGACGTAGGACTCGAACCCACAACCTTTGTGTTTTAAGCCCAACTCCCTATCCTATAGATTTACTACCCATACTGCATAGCGTTGCCCTGGGGAAACAAAATAAAATCTAGTAAGGGGGGGTGGTATATATTTATATATATAAATGTGTTTTATACCTAAAAATAAACTAACATTCTGGTCAAAAATGACCCAAGGGACCTTAGGTGTATACCTTTTTTAAGGGACACACAATGCTGAAACAGATCGTTTCAAGAAGATATTTTGAGAGAGAAAAAAAGAAATATTAAAGAATTTTCAATTATGGCTGATCTATCACTTTAAACAATTTGAATTTGCTCATTTGTAATATTATTTTATCTATGTAATATCATCACAATGCATGTCAACTGATCTTTATTTATTCTTTTAAGGTTGGCACTAATATAATGCAGTAGTACTCATCAGTGAATGAAGAGACAAGACAGAATCCAAATGTCCTGGTGCTCGGTGACAAGGAACACTCCTCAAGTTTTTATCATTTTTAACAACGAGGCGATGGAACAGAAGACGCTACTTCAAGCAGTGGATCTGTGTTTCAAACTTTTCTATGTGTTTGACATCAACTACCCAAAGCCCTCTGCTCCCATTTGGGAGTTTTTGCAGCACACAGTCTTTAATGTTCCAGGAGTTCCTTCTGCACATTTCCTCATTCTTAAAAACTTTGTATTTAGTGATCAGTAAAAACTGTATTTTACTGGTCATCAGTAGATTCAGCAACTAGCGGATTTGAATATTATTGTTTCTGTGTGTTTCTGATGTTTTTTTTTTTATTTGTTATATGTTTATGACATATATACTATGTTGTGGATATTTGTGTTTTGATATGAATTAATATGTGTGCATCTTGAAAATATCTCAGCTGTACGTGCACATGTGTGTGTTTTGACTTTAAACACTTAAAAATACTTTGAAATGTAAAACAGTATTTTATTGTTATAAAATATTATTTGCATATTTATATGAATAAAACGTGTATTTTTCAACAAAGTGGTAAAGTTTAATGTGGTTTTATTAAGTAATTTATTTTATAATTTAAGTAATTTATAATTTATATATATATATATATATAAATATAAATATATACTGCTTGAATCAATAAAATAAATAACCCAACTATTGGGTAACTTTTAACCCAATCCATTGGGTCAAAGTAACCCATAGATGGGAAGGTGCTATACCAACCCATAGTTGGGTTATTATTAACCCAACTTTTTTTAGTGAGTGTATAAACTGCTAGTAGCCTATTCAATGCATCAATTACTGTTAACAAATTCAACATTACCGCAAAAGGCTACCAGAAGAGACATTCCCAGTCTTGTGATCAAGATATTGCCCCCAACACGCCCACCTAAATAAACGCAAAAACCTGAACCCTCAGAAGTGGATGTTGTTTACCTGTGTGCGATCACGCGCAGATCATGCGTGTTCAATCCTCCAGTGACCCTCAGCTGTTCACGACAGTACCAACATTTCACGACAGGAGGCGTCATTTCACCACTATGAGGTGAATTTGACCTAAATTAGTTTCATATTAGTCAGACTCCATGTGTGTGACGTCTAGAGCATAATTTTTCGCTTTCTGTGTGGCGGACTATTCACCAACTGCAGTAAAAGGGACAAACACACTCTTACCTTCATTTTAATAAAGTCAGAACACAAGAACCTCATCACAGACCACTTTAAACCACATTTTCACCGTTTAATGAGAGGACTGAAGATTTCTGAAACTGTAATAAATGTTTCTATCATGACTTTGCATTGTCCAGGAAATCTCAAATACACAAGAAGCTAAACCAGACTTCACTATAATCTAAACAAAACAAACACAGGCTTGAAACATCCTTACAAGCTGCGTGTATCTTCGTTCCATGGAGAAACTTGAAAAACAGCTCATTAGGGAGGGATCGTTACTCAGACTTTATATTACTTTATACAAGTAATATATATTTATATTACTATATTTACTTTATATTTCCCATCACAAACATCCTGAGATACAAAATGAATGCCCAAAATAAATTAAGAAAACAAAAAATACTTCTATAGACGTAATTATGAAAACACACGGTCCAATTCTTTCTTTTCCTACAATATACAGAATTCACAACATCACCCATACAAAATGTATTGTGTTTTATACACCGACAACATATGGTAGGTCTATTTAAAAAAATAGGTCCTCTAGATGACCCATAAACTTCAACCATTTGTCACTCTGAAATTGTTGTTTTCTAGGATGTCCATCTAATTCATTCTCAATTGCAAAAAAAACAAACTTATATATATATATATATTTATATCTTCTGTTGACATTTATTGTGATGATAAAGGCCCCCCCCCAAAAAAACAAAAAAAAAAATAATAAAAAAAACATGTTGCAGTAACGTCACCGCCTCTGGACCTCAAAATTCTTATCAAGTCTGTCCTTTCAGTTAAATATTAGAAGTAAGAGAAGAAACAGAAAATACATTCCAAGCGAAGGATGTAACTGCATTTAGTGTAGTCTTTCCTTTGAAGATTCAAAGCGTGTAGGACGGCAGCACATTAAAGATCAGCAAACAGAAAAAAATTGCAATTAATGCACAACATTGCTTTGGTACAAATCAATATCTTCACTGTCCTGCATCAGAAAATGCAATCTCCCGACGGCAGCTGGAAGACACATGTACACATGTCAGTGTGTGTACTGTAACATAGATATGCTGCAGCAGACGATTGTGGTCTTGACGACTGATATCTAAATCTCCCTCTGTTTATTTGAACTGAGTGCACTGTAAAGGTGAGCTGGGTTCTCGCTTCGGCAGGAGGGAAAGGTGGAAGCAGGGGACAGTAAGCAATAAAAAAACACTGCCCGAGAAAGCAAGGCCCTGATTCCCACAACACATCCTGCTCAGTCTTCCTCCAGCTCTTCCTCATCCTCTTCTCTTAACTCCACAATGTCGTCCATGCGGCCCCCGGCCCTGACTTCGTTCATGGGGGCAGAGTCCTCCCCGTCGATGGCCATGTCTTCATCTGAGTCTTTCTTTTTCTTCTGTGTGCGCAGAAAGAAAATGCTAATCATCTTTCCCCAACACACTGGGCATCAATATGAAACACAGACCAATTCATTTCTTTAAATCATTCAAAAAAGCCATTATTACATAATTTGTTATGCTGACGTGTGATAGCTTAAGTAAGCATGATTTACAAAGGATTTTCAATTAAATGTCTGGTGGAGTATCTAAAATTAAACATTAAAAAAAAAAAAAATTGTGGTGTGGTGTTACACTATATGGAATTGTAAAATCATAATTTAACGAAGCATTTCCTACTCCCCATTCTCATGCCCCTGCTCTGCACATTTAGCATGCATCTCTTATCACGTACAACATTTGTTCCATTCAACCGTAAGTGTCCTGTGAAGTGGACATCACTGGATACTCTGCCGTAATTCTAGTTTGAAATAAGCGTATGTGTTCCATATAAACTGCATTCAATTGTGCGAGACATTAATTTAAGTAGCATTAGTTTACAGAGGTAAATTATGACACACTTCTCTAGAAAGTTTCATCCGTATGTGAAGACGTGGTG
This sequence comes from Enteromius viviparus, assembly GCA_032353835.1. Classification (NCBI taxonomy): domain Eukaryota; kingdom Metazoa; phylum Chordata; class Actinopteri; order Cypriniformes; family Cyprinidae; genus Enteromius; species Enteromius viviparus. Next base: position 8,689,858 of record JAUCNO010000663.1, read on the forward strand.
CAGCGCAAATGCATTAATAAATGTTCCAAAGTGAAGAAAACTTACATTTTCTTAAAAAGAGATTTAAACTTAAAAACAGATTTCCCCTGCTCAGAGAGGAGCAAGCACTGAACAACACTCTGTAAGGATCATATAAATCAGAACACAGTTCGTGCACATAGTTCTTTTCTAACAAGCTGGTAATACACAGAGCGGGTGGGGGGTGCGGGGGGCAAGGACTGAGATTGGGAACAGCTGATTTCATTTGATTTCAGGTACATTTTTATAAAGGTTTACAAATATTGATTTATTTGATGTTTAAAAATATATTGTGCTTACCAGGGCTACTTTTAACAGGAAAACTGTTAAATATTATTTCAAATTAAAATAACTGGTTTCTATTTTAACATATGTGACCCTGTCTGTGAAAACTCACCTAAAGTAATTTTTCATTGCCTTCACAGCCTTCATAACTTAAAGAGCACGCTGTGAAAATGTAACCTTGATATCTTTAATACTGACTGAGTACGGCCATGTCGGAGACTGAAATTAATGGTTAAAATCAACCTTTAAAACTTGTTCTCTCAAAAATAGATTTTAAGACTTTAGCCTGTATTTCACAGACAGGGTCACATATTTTGAAAACCCAGCATATTCATGTGATGGCAAAATATTTAGTGTTCACATGATGATTTGGTGCTCAAGAAACATTAAAATCGAATTAATCAATGCTCAAAACTGGAAAATGTGAATATATATAGTAGTCAACAATTGAAGTGGATCAAAACCTTTCATAAAAACATGACATTGCTTTAGCAGACAGCTACACAATTTAATGAACTACGGAAATCAAAATATGGCATATAAAAAAAGACAAATTTATTTCAAACTTAAATATGTTGTGACGACAGACTGGGGTCTTGCCTAGAGCCCTGATTCGTTTTGCTTAAGAGAAAATGGTAATGAAAATTGGCAAGTGCTTAAGCAATCCTGAGCCACTCCCCTTCATCCGGGTATAAAGAGGTAACAGGTTTAAGAACTCATCAGATTTTGCTTCAGACCAATGAGTTTATGCCTGCTGCAATGAAGAGGAAGCTGAAGCAGAAGTTGTTCTCTGTGGCACAATCAGCGGTTTCCCTGTCAAGCGAATCCCTTGGGTGTTTCACAAACATGGGTCTGTGGTACCCACATCACCAAAAGAGAAATTTCCTTGCTCCGCTTTCTCACTCTCACCCATAGCGCCCCCCTCTCATCATGTGCTTTCACGACAGCTCCTGTTCCCCGGAGAATGGCGACTCCACCCCGAGACGGTCCAGCTGATTTGGAGTCGATTCGGAGAGGCTCAGGCAAATCTGTTTGTCTTTCATAAGTCCTCCCACTGCCAGCTGCATTTTTCCCTGACCGAGGCTCCTCTCGGTACGGATGTTCTGGCACACAGCTGGCATCGGGGTCTACACAAGAATGTGTTTCCCCCAGTGAGTACCCCATCCATCTCTACTGCCAGTCGCTCCTCTCCTTCCCTGGATACGATCTTGTCTCTGAGGCAGGTCCTATGTTGTACTGTCCCACTTCGGGTCAGTCCATACTAGGGTTCCACATGTCACCTCCCGCTGGAAGGATGTGGTCTCAATATTCAGTAGGTAAGCTTCCCCATTGTCTTGACTGTACAATAAATACAAGAGGTTGCAGACCCTCTTGTTGAAGGTTGAAATCCCTTCAGGAAGTAGAAAATTGCTTCTTCAGGAACAACAGTTTTGGCCTCTTTGGTCGCTACGGGTATCAAAGTCAGCAAATCTGCTCTGGGGCGATGGGAGGGTTATGACCTCACCATAATAGCGACACATGTCGCTTGTCAACATTTGTATTGCTACAAGGTTGTAATAGTGCAGGTTGTGGCGTTTTCCATTGGACCCCAGTCTGTCGTCATGACATAACTTGTAGTGACTGACAGACAGTGAAACGTCTCAGTTACACATGTAATCCTCGTTCTCTGATGGAGGGAACAGAGACAAGTCCCCTTGCCATGACCTTGAAGCATCGCTGAGACTCGTTCTCGGCTTCTCCGCAAATCTGATGAGTTCTTGAACCTGTCGCCTCTTTATACCCGGATGAAGGGGAGTGGCTCAGGATTGTTTAACCACTTGCCAATTTTCATTGCCATTTTCTCTTAAGCAGAGCGAATCAGGGCTGTAGGCAAGACACCATTCTGTTGTCACAACATAACATCTCTGTTCCTTCATCAGAGAACTAGGGTTACATACGTAATGAGACATTCTGGGGACAAAATGCTTTAGGTTAAGAAAATTTACCTTCATGAAATAGTTGACCCTTGCGTTACATGTCAATGTTATTGTGTTTAAAAAAAAACACTGCTAGAGAAGCACATTTATGTAATGGGACTTTAGACCCTACAGTTATTAAAACAACTACCTTAACTGTCCTGTATGTGTGTATGCTTAAAAGATACAATATACTATTGAAATGAACACATTTGTAGATTAATTTCTGTGGAGTTGCCACGGCATTACACTGATATATTATTAAAAGGTGCTTGATTGGACTATTGATGCCGTTTTGTTGTATTCATATCAAACAGAAAGCAAAAAACCTCCAGGCTTCTGTGTCATCGTACCTGTTTTCGGTAGACATAGCATGCTGCGATTGCAACCATAGTAGACTCCCCAAGGAAACCAGCCAGCAGCGATCCAACACCAAGAGTGGCTCCATGTACCCTGCACAAATTGAAGCGCAGAAGGCTTTTAGTTGTAGTCTAACATATACTATTATACAATGTGGAGCACTGAAGCACAACAAAAAGTGAGCTATATGCTTTAACATGAGTACAGTCAAGCACAACACACTTACCCCATGTAAGGCAGCACTATGAGACTGGTAATGAGGACAATGATGCGGAGGACAGAGCTGGGTGCCAGGACAAAGGTCTTCTTTAGGGTCATGAGCCAACCAGTCAGGTGAGCTCGAATTGTCACTGAGGATTAAAAAAAAGTGATGTCAAGCAATAATGTGGAACCATTTTACATGCCAGTAATTGCTATCTGTACTGTTATATCATAAAAGTTAAGTGCAATTAAACTGGATTGTACTTTCAGCTTCATTGTGGTTCTTTTGCTCTGTTTTTGTAGGCCTGGAGGCATCGTAACTGAAGCATGGCCATTCTTGACCTTTGCCTTTTTAAAAGGCATTTTTCAAAGAGCAACCTAAGACCATCTGTCCAGTTGATAAAAGCACTGCACATCAGACCCTGAATCATGCAGTTTTGTTTGTCATGAGAAGCCCTCTGAGAATGTGCAGCTACAGAACTTTGCAGAAAGGTCCACAGATTTCCACAGAATTTGAACATGGGACATTCACAAAGTTCAATATACACGACTGTTCGAAGTTTGGGGTCAGTAGGTAAGAAACTGACACTTTTATTCAGCAAGGACACATTCATTTAGTCAAAAGTGACAGACTTTTAGAATGCTACAAAAAATTCTATTTTAAAAATGCTTTTTTTAAATAAAAAGAAAATTACAGTTTCCATTCAAACGTAAAGTAAAACTTTTTGCCAGCACAAGAATAAATTACATTTTAAGATATCAAAATATTAATTATTTTATACTGTAAAAAATACTGTATTTTACTGTTTTATTACTGTTTAAATAAATACAACCTGATATAAAAAAAAACTACAACGCTACGCTTTTTAAACAATAGAGCATGTCCTAGGTCTTATGTCTTTATTAAATATTTTTGCTATTTTGATTATGCTTTTCTCATTCCATTAAAATTGTTGTGTTATTTGTAAAAAAACAAAAAAAAAACAACACCTTGTACTTAAAATACTAAAATAAGTATACATATGTCCCCCTAAAAACAGAATGTTTGTTTTATGTAAATTAAGTTAAAGTGTAATACCTGGAATGGGAAAGAAGGAAAAAATTCGTAATGGAGCGACACACAGCTCAGCAAAAGCATGATCTACTCCAATGATGTCCACCAGGATCTTCTCAGAAATGTGTGGAGCCCAGAACACCACAAAACAAAGCTGCACAGAGAAAGACACACACATGAATGGAGCCTTCCAAACTAAGTAAAAGTAAAGAAACTCTGTTTAAAAAAAAAAAAAAAAAAAAAGGCTCTATTTCTGTGAAATGGCATTTTTTTTGGTTTTCTATTGGAAAAAAATATAGTATACATGTTGATTTTAGAATTAGATTACTCGTGAAAAAGCAAATTATATTTACAGAGCTTTCAAAAAGCACTATCATTTATGCTCATAACGGTTTATATTTAGTGGAGAAACGCCTTTGAAACGTAGCTAGCAGCACAGGAATAGGAAGTGTGTGCACTTGGCCAGACACGCTGGAACAAGAACACAATACTTGCTGCAACCTCTTAACATCAACAACACAAATCAACCATCAATGATACAATCAAGTCCTAAAGGTTTCCAGCTTTTACAAAGCAAAATGTTAACAGAATGCCGCTGCTTTCCGCAACAAAGACAACACGATATTCATTCATAGCAGTGCATTCATATAACATTTAATTGAAGAGGAGAACATCTGGGCAAAACATTTTTTCTGTTTACATTAGAGATTCAACACAAGCCTTGATATATAAGTGACACAGACTCATGCATTCATGTTTCTTCCTCCATATCAACTGCAGAGAGGTGAAATTATGGCATAAAAATGATAGCTGTAGTTTAATACCACGAAGGCTTTAATCTAGGTCAGGAAGGGAAGGTCTGACCCTTTTACTGCGGCAGAGCGCATCAATTAATCATTTAGCCCGACTCTAAAAGCACTCACAATAACAAGACACACTATCCTAATCCGCTCCTTATGGCTTTACAACTATGTGTTTAATAGCTGAATAAGAGCCTATGGATTTTTTTCATTGCATTTTAAATTCAGGGGACAAATGGAAAAATGACAAACTGAATTATAAAGTAACAATGTGTACAGATTGAGCTAGTGTGCGTTTAAACACTATACATGTAGACCTAAATGGGAATGTAGCAACAGCACTCACATTCATAATGTACGGAACGTACTTTGGTCACAAATTAAGATTCAAACCAAATGTAGTACAGCTCCATCTACCACGCTTTTATCTTCCTGCTTTTTATTTATGGGCTGCTTCGATTGCCACTCCATGTTAAATAGCTTTTTGTATTCTTTAACTGTAAATTGCTTTGGATAAAAGAGTCTACCAAGTGAATAAATGTGGATATAAATCTCCTCCCCCTGATTGGCTAAACAAAGGATATGACCACAGCCCACGGTCATAATAAACTCCCACAGCCCTTTTGAACTCGCTGAACTTCAGTAACCGCTGTTGCCAAAATACAAGTGTTGTTGATACGATATGGAGATAGAAGAGAATGTGGATGAACTTACTGTTATAGAAAGAGCCAAACAAACAAAAGTGAAGCGCTTGATGTGGGACTTTGTCACAAATGTACCACTGTTGGACAACTTGTTGCTTGGGTTATTCTGGAAAATAAGAACAAACACAAACAGCAGATATCAAGAAAGTGGTTCTTTTCTTTGCCAGGGTAAGCTTTGAGAATTTCGAATCTGCATATCGTTAACAAAAAAATAAAAAAAGTTGTTTAAGAAAGCAATACTCTTCAATACTAATACTATTCAGCAAGGATGCACTGAATCGATCAAAAGTGACAGTAAAACATTGGCGTTACAAAAAAAATATATATATTAAATAAATCGAATAAACTCTTTTCAAAATAGATTTTTACTTTACTAATGCATATTTATTATGCATTTATAAATATATACATGCATATAAGTAAAATATGTTACGTTTATATATTAAATATTTTAAAATATAAATTATGCAAATTTAAATACATGCATATAAATGCATGTAATTTTTTTCTAAATATGCTATGTGTGTGCATTTTTATGTACATAATAAATATACACAGTACACACATAATTTGTGTAAACAAAATCTTTTATTTTAGATGCAGTTAAACTTGATTAATCGTTTGACAGCACTAGTTTTTGCTTTAGTAAATGCAGCCTTGATGTGTATAAGACGCTTCTTTATAAAGCATTAAAATATATTACAGACCACAAGCTTTTGAATGGTAATATAGATCATTTTCATCCATAAAATTAACTACAGTTGGCCAATGGCACCTATGGCTAGGGAATGTCCCCTCACTTCCTAAGCAAATCCTAATTGTGGATCCTGCCGATCCTTGTTCTCAGGCCAAACATCCATAAATAACAGCACACTACTGTGCGCCTTTTTTAATTACAGTCTCTGGGACTCTGGCTGCAGCTCTGTCTCCATGAACCCACTCTATTTACATAAAATAATTGCTTAGTCATGAAGTAAAACAAGATAACAGACACTGCAGTATTAGCAGCACATAGAAAAGGTGGAAGATATAAACTAATTGTGTCATCCCTTAAGGGTATGAGACAATATTAGACAGTGTGGTATAAATAAAAAGCAAATAAACCACAGTGACTCTTTTTCCTGATATTTCAGGCAGGATACTGGGAGGACAAGATGGAAAGCTGTCATTTTGACATAAGTATATATGTAGAGGATGATAGGTATTAAGAATTCAGAGAACTGTATGATTAAGGATTAAAAAAAGTGTTAGTTTAAAGGTAAAACAACATCAACATTTACCTTTTCAAATGCAGGGTAAACAGCTCTGAGTTCAGTGAGCCATCCATACGGCATATGACCCACTGGATATGTTGCTGTGAGAACTGCAACAGCCTGGAAAACAACGGTGAGATGATGGTAATATTAAACACACACAATTCATGTTTATAAGCAATGTTTCCGTTGTAGAGGAGCTGAGTGACGAAAAATATTTCTGACATCGAGGCACCCACCAACTAAACTCACAATAAAGCTTGTTTCATCATTATAGTTACTGTATAAAGCTAGTTTACTATATTTGAGGTGGGAAAAGTACAACAATCAACCTTAGCCAATGGTAAAGATTAAACGAAATGAGTTTTATTCAGCATTTTCTAATTAAAATACACTAAAATAGTTTTTATTATTATTATTATTTTGAATTGTGTTTTATTTTTGTTTTCATTTACATTTAAGAATATGGATTTCCATCTTTATACGGTTTTTATATTATTTTAGCATTTCTTTGAAACTACATAAAACAAGTTTTTGTTTGCGAAAAAAAAAATGATAATAATAATTTATTCACTGGATGCATAAATCACTGGAAAGCGACTATATTTGATACTGTAAAGGGATGTGTATTCTTGGCATGGGACACACTAACCTCTGTGGCAGCTGCGCTTCCTTTCAGATCCCGTGACACAAACAGGTTGACGATAGGTCTGCTAATCCTCTGCGTTGCCAGGATGAGAGCCAATGGCCACCAAAAGCTTAGCATCTTTTTAATAGTGGCATCACCCTATTACACAGAACGAGTGTCAGTTTACAGCACAGCTTTAGCATTCTCACAGGTTTGATGTGGCAGAATAAGGATATATTATTACCAATAAACTGACAAGTGTAGCTGTAATAATAATAAACTGAGCAGGTCAGTTGCATGGTAAAATACCACTTAGTTGAACTTGTCTAAAGAGAGTCAATTGACATACCCCAACCTCAGGCCCACTGGATTCTGGGATGCTGTCATGAATGTTCCTGTAGTAACCCAAACCAACAATAGTGAAGCGTACCAAGGCACCCATATACAGAGAGAGGATTGGGATCAACAAGGGCTCCACACACTCCAGGTGACTGTGGAGCAAAACAGAGACAAACACAATCTAGAAAGAGAGAGAGAGAGAGAGAGAGAGAGAGAGAGAGAGAGAGAGAGAGGCACAACCGTGTAACCTGATTACAATGACGGTGATAAATATAGCAGTTCTTGTGGCACATACATACTCTATTATTAATTCAAGCCCAAATACATCATTAATAAAAAAAAACAAATTACACTGCGACTATGATAAGCACAGACACATAACTCACTATGTTTGCCTTCAATTATCCTTCATAAATAACCATACATAAATACCAATACAGAGAAAAGAGTGTTAGAAGAGATCATGAATCAAGTTATGAAATGCTGATTTGATGAAATCCACTCATACCTGTGCAACAACATCAGAAATAGATGCACATCCCACCAGGAAACTGTGCTTGTGCTTCAGAAGGATTCCAGCATGAGTCCAGGCCTGAAACCACAGATAGGAGCTTACTGTCACACTGACTTACAATACAATATGATGTTTCCCTTAATGGATAGAGAGATATAGAACAGGGTCCCTGTTACTATTCAAATCTGGGTGAATTTTAGTCCTATAGCACTACTTGGTACCAGAGTATGTGAGCGGAGTGGAGCGGCAAGAATTTCCGCTCCGCGCTCAGAGCATTTTATGATCCCTCCGCTCCGGGTTTACCATTTCCCGCTCCTCGCTCCCTCCGCGCTCCCTCCTTACTTAATCTTCGCTCCATGTTCGCTCCATGAAAAAAATTTCTCTAATTAACACTCCACTGTAATTTTTCGTTATTTATTTTTATATCGAACCTCTGTGCATTCAGTGAAAAACAAATACACAATTCTCTAAGAAAGCTATAGTAGAACAGTATATGAGCCGAAGCCAAATATATATTGGATATCGTTTAACTCACTTTTGAACAAAATCAAATACAAATGCAGGATGTGGCTGGATTAAATAAATATCCCGAATAAAAACATGACATAAAATAAAATAAAATAACTACACTAAAATAAGTTAAAAAAGTGGCCTAACGAAAAAAAATGCATTTAGGCTATTATTGCCTTTTCTTAACTTGTAATCACCTCCCCGCACTCACGTTCTCCTTTGTCGACATTTAAGATACATTTGTATTATTTATTAACCTTCTTTAAGATAGTATTTAAGAAAATCCATCTTTCTGTCATTGGTGCTTAACTGTGCTTTACACAACATGAATCTAACGCAGTTGCATTATGGGCTGGAGCGGTAGTGGAGCGATCTCGGAGCGAGAGAAAATCGCGACGCTCCGACTTTCAAAAAATCCACTCCAAGCTAGAGGCAAAATCATGCCGCTCCGCTCACATACTCTGCTTGGTACTACGTTGATGGGAAAATTATAAAGACATTATTCAGAATGAGTTTTATATTGTGAAACAGGTTTAAAATGTAAATTACTTCTGTGACTGAAACGCTGAATTTTCTGCAGCCATTAGTTCAGTCTTCAGTGTCACATGATCCTTCAGAAATCATTCTAAAGGTTACTAGTTTTAAACAAGCTTAATTTTAGTTAGGCTAATGCTGTATTTTTCTTTTATGGAAATCTCAATTTGTTTACTAAAAAAAAATGAATTAAAAAAAACAAAAAAAACAAACAATAATTGCCAACCTCCTGCAGTGGCACATTTCATCCCCTAGGGGTCATGGACCCCTTGTTAACTGGGTCCGCTCTCTCGATACTGAACACTTTAAACTATTGGTCTCAAACTCAATTCCTGTAGGGACACAGCTCTGCGCAGTTTTGCTCCAACCCTAATCAAACACATTTGATCCAGCTAATCAAGATCTTAAGGTATGATTTGGAGCTGGTTGGAGCTAAACTGTGAAGAGCTGTGGCCCTCCAGGAATTACGTTTGAGACCAATGCTTTAAACAAAACACTGCTGCGACTTAACCTCCATTGACAGGCACAGGATGTTCGCGTGGGCTGTTATTCATCCAAAGGAGCTTGATGGGCTTCCAGATCTGAATAGTCTCTAATGCCTGGCCTTACCACACGCTTACACACACATACTCTCTGCCATCTGTGCCAGGCAGGCGAGCCAGATCTGACGGTCAGAGCAAGAACGCATTACATCTAAATATCCAGGGCTGAGACGTCACGACACACACTCACCATGGCGTCAAGTAAAGGAAAAGCAGCCAGATAGAGAAACGCCTTCCGGGTCTTACTCCCCACAGACTCATCCACATGATGCAGTTTGTTAATGATGTAATAGCCCAGATTTGTGTAGGCTAAACAAGGAAAAGTGAGAACAAGATCAGTATGCATTATAATCAATAATATAATAAAACATGAAGGATCAGCTGCCATATAATATCACAAACATGTTTATGTTCAAATTAGATATTTAAAGATAAGATAAACCTTTATTATTTCCCACAAGTTAAAAATGCAAGTTCTAAAATAATATAATAAAATATTAGAAGTTTTCATGTCTGCTACTTCTCATGTGGTTTTTCCCCCTTTTCTCAGGAATGTGTGCAGTGACGTGATCCACAGATGTATGACGCAGATCTACCAAACTCTCTGCCTGCACAAACAACCATAATATGTCTGAGACCACACTCCAGATGATGGAGAGTGTCCGTGTTATGCTAACACACCGTTACTTTTAAAAGCACATCACTATGTATGGTGGACAGGTGGTGACTTAGTGGTTAAAAATGCATGCCTTCTTCCAAGTAGGTGCTGGTTTGTATCCTATATCCCTCAGCATTACATACTTTCTCCTTGACTCACAGCAGTAACTGCCATATGGGCACTGCTGAGCGGCTGGAAATGGCTCTGATTTCTTGCTTCACATGTGAAATGGCTATTTGTGTAAATGCAAATGTATCGGAGACAGAGAAACTGACATATTCAAGGTAAATAAGCTTATTTTGGAATTACGTTGTATAAATACACTGTTCCGTGATGACTGAACCATTTTTAACCACATCCCACGAACTTAAGTATTTGTAATTTGGTAAATATGGGTGAGTAGGAGTGCAGTATTTTGCACAATTTGTTTAATGACGGTATAATCATAGAGGGCGAACAAAAACCTGAAAATAAATGGCAAGCTACCCCTGTATGTGTGAATAGATAGTTTGAAAGACACCTCTCCATTTAACACAGTACAGGCATGTAGTAACCTGGCAAAAAAGCTCTTCCATCAACACAGCAGATACAGATTCTGTGCTTAGAATAAAATGTCTTTTTTTCCCAGAGAATGGATGCAGCTGCGGAGATGAGTGGGGTTTGAGTGATTCAGACCACTTGAGCTAAAAGGAGGTCCTTCTCTAGTCATAACATCGCTTACTAATGCTACCACGCGCTTGTTTGGAAAAGTGCAAAACAATGCGGTGTTCCCGGTACATTTGATACAAACTAGTCATGCAAGACCAGAGGCAGTGTGAGGAAATAAGAAACCGGCAGACTGACCAATAAGAGTGTGGAAAATGATAGCCACGGTTCCTGCAGCGACCATACAGAGGACTGCCTTGGTTCTGTCCCGTTTGCTGTTGACAAACACCAGCCCTACGTTCTTGAAATCGCTCATAGGGCCAGTGAAGAACTTCATGAGGGAGTAGGCCAGACCATAGCTGGCCAGCATTTCTACCGCATCCTCTTTAACAGTGGCAATACCCCTGTTCAGAGCCTGTGGAGAAAGAGAGAAATGACAAAGACTCAAATGCCTGAAGTACTGCGACAAAAAAAAAAACTAGTCTAAAACTACATAACTCTTAAAAAATAATAATAATAATAAAAAATACAGTAAATATAGATGTAGGTTTGTCTAAAGCATAATCTAATTCTTGAAGTTGAGGGTTGAATTGAAAGCGTGATAGGACAAACTATCACTCCTTATGCCATTCCTACACAAAGAGGGTTTTATTCCCAAGATATACAATACTACCCTGTATCAACTGACTAAATGCAGCACCAGTTTGCTATATTGGACCAGTTACTCGGAATTTACCATTAAAGGAGTGTCTTTTAAAGTCACGCGAGTGTAATAATGCAAACTTCACAATGTCACAATCCATCGTGTGTCAGATCTATCAACCTGTTTAAGCAACAGTGTCAAGCATAAGACAATTAAATTATTTACTCATGGACCTTTCTTGAGAAAACCTATAAACTGATCAGAAATAAGAGCCACTTTAACCTTGAATAATATAGTGCTACAGTAAAAAAACGAAAAATTTTACAGCTTTATAGTCACATGCTAGGATATATACACACTTCAGCACATGAGAAGGTGATATGACAGTGTGTCAGATGTCAAGCCTGTTGGAAAACGCTGAGATGCTCAGAAGTTCTACTTGCTCTACAGCTGTGGGTATTATTGCACTACTAATGAATAAACTTTTCTGCCCCGTCCTTGACTCAAACGTAGTGGCACCATTCTGTAATACTTGTAATGCGTATGTTTAAATCTTAAGATTTCATTTGGATGATAGTTGATAGAAAGCAACAAGACCTGTTATATAACAGATAAAGTTAAAAGGATGTGTGAATGGAGGGTTTTTCTCTTTATCTGCTGCCTTCTTCTGCCTCTGACTCTTTGTCTCCCATTTCATCTTCAACGCCTAAGAACAATGTGCAGTGAGATAATGATTGTCTGTTACTGCGAGCAGACAGGCTCTTAGGGTTCCTACTCACATTTCTTCTGTCTGCCATTAAAGTTTCTTAAAAAAATTAATTTGCCATTCAATATTCTTTATTTTATTTTAGATGCAACGTTTTATTCCAGTTTTAAAAATCACCTAAATGCTTTAGTGCAGTAAGTTGTGTCCATTAAAACTAATTTTAATCGAAAAGATCTATAATTTGTCACTTTAAGAAGTGAGGGATTGCATCAGCAATATAAATTTCCTCAACTCTCAACTGCAACAGTTAAATCTATTTATTTTATTATTATTATTATTAAAGATTAACTGATTTTGAACTTTATGGGCAATACCAAGGCAAGGCAAGGCAAGTTTATTTATATAGCACATTTCATACACAGTGGTAATTCAAAGTGCTTTACATAGAATG